>PRKT01000558.1:299788-316190 GCA_003671525.1 Saccostrea glomerata | reverse complement strand
TTAAGGTTTCGTCAAAGATCAACATGTCCAAAAATTTATTTTTACAAGAGCCCCAAAACTATGTAAGGTATAAAGTTAAAACTTTTACAGTTTATAATTTTTTTATTGATTAACAGATAGAAAGTATCACTTGATAAAAAAAAATACTTGGAATAATATTAATTGAGAAAAATTCTTCTTGAAAATGCATATATTTTCAAAAAAATTCACCTAATTAATTCCGTGCTTTTAGTGAAAACAATCATTGCAGAAACAAAATATGTTTATCAATGAAGGGCAAGTTGGACTTGGATAGCCTCTGGAAAGTTGTTTTCCCTGTTTATTTTGTCCAAATGTTAAGACTTGAAAGTGAAAGTACACTACAAATGGCGGATTCTATAGGGGTCTTGTCTTTATACATGTCATGTTTTCAATAACAGCCTTTCAGAGACCATTCACGTCCAACTTGCCCTTCAATGATAAACATATATTATTTCTACAATGTTGGTTTTCACAAAAAGGACAGAATTAAGCAGGTGCATTTTTTTAAAATATGCACATTTTCCGATACAATTTTTTCTCAAAAAATTTCTTTTTAAAAATATTTGATATCAAGTAATACTTTCTATCTATTAATCAGTGATATATTTACAAAATGTAGACGTTTTGACTTCATACCACACATAGTTTTGGAGCAATTGTAAAAATAATTTTTTAGACATGTTGACCTTTGACGAAACCTTAATACATCATTCCTGCTAAGATAACCGACATTCACACTTTTCGTTGAATAACCCTTTCCACGTACGATTTACTTACATAGCTTCATTCAATTGTCTAAACAGGTCCTACGAGAAATTTTATTAAAATCAAGAGATGTTTGTAAAACACTTATGCCCCCCCCCCCCAATTTAAATTTTTTCTAAATCCAAAGGGGACTTAACTCTGTCAAAAATGGCACGATCATACCCAAAGCAAAACTTGACCTAGGTATTCATCTGATTAATCTGTATACTAAATTTCATTTCAGTATGTGCAACCTCTGCAAGGAAAATAAACAAACACTGCAAATAATTGGAATTCTTTTAAGTCCAGAGGGGTAAAACTCTGTCAAAAATGGCACGATGATACCCAAAACAGACCTTGACCTAGATAGTCAACTGGCTAATCTGTATACTAAATTTCATTTCAGTATGTGCAACCTCTGCACAGAAAATGAACGGAAACTGCAGATAATTGGAATTTTTCTAAGTCCAAGAGACATAACTGTCAAAAATTGTCAGTTTAAGTAACAAGATACAATTTATTATAAGTGTTTCTGTACCTGTTATAGTCAGCAGCGAATGGACTTCTCTGTACTAAAGCTTTACCAGGTTTCTTATACAGTACGCTTCTGTTCCGAATCAGAAGAAAAAAATCTTACAAACGATTTTTTAAATCGCACAAACGATTTCTAAATTGTTCAAACGATTTAAAAAATCGTACAAACGATTTAAGAAATCAAACAAACGATTTTCTAAATCGTACAAACAATATCCTAAATTGTACAATCTATTTTAAAAAATCGTACAAACGATTCAACAAATTGTACAAATGATTTAACAAACAAATTGTACAAACGATTTAACAAATTGTTCAAAGGATTTAACAAATTGTACAAACGATTACATAAATTGTACAGAAGATTTCTTTAATTGTACAAACGATTTCACATACTGTACAAACGATTTAACAAATTTAACAAACGATTTCTTAAATCGTATAAACGTTTTCTAAAATCGTTCAAACGATTTTAAAACTTTTTTTCTACATTGTCAATATGGCACGAATACGCCGTCGTAATAATTTCCTTTGTAAAGTTTCTCTTTTTTTTTTATTAATTATCTCTACCTTCACAGGATAAGCAACTTTGAACCGCATTTGTCTTTCCTTGACGTTTCAATTTTTTAAGTTTTTGTTCTGATTCTTTCAATTAAACCATTTCTTCCAAGATTGTCCTCATCTGATAAAGAGTCTGTCACTAAAATACTGCATGAACTATTTGACCACATACATATGCAAAACTCGCTTGTGACATATTTTTTTATTCCTCAAGCATTTAAAGAGTTTATTCAGGATTTTTCCTGAGTTGGACACAAAATTGCGTCGTTTTCGTTTTCTGCTGCTCCATGACGTTCTAAAACGTCATAGATTTTAAAATTTTTCTATTTAAATGAGGACTACCTATCTTCTGAAGTTGATTTCTTTTCAACGAATCATAATATTAAACCCATAATTTGGAATATGAATCGATGTAACAATTCTTAATTTGAATATTTAGTTTGTTTTTCGTTTTTGCTCCATTTGACAGAAAAATGACTACAGGCATTATTTTGTGTATTGTTTGAACTTACAAAATTTTGATCTGCTCCGCGACCCGATTTTTGCATTTTTAAATCTTGATAAGTTTTGAATAAATCGTGATATTTAAAAAAAAATAATACAAATCATTTGAATTTATTGTAAAAACATTTCTACCAAATTTGGATAACATATGATGTCAAATAAAAAAGATATGATAGAAGTTCACGAATTTTTTGAACAACCCTCGTATTAAATAAAAATTCTCTTTCTTTTGAATACTCTGTAAGAAAGAGTTGAAAAATTTCACCATACAAAGTTTATAATATTCAAAGTAGATTTTTGATATTCAATAATTAAACACAAGAGAAACCATGCGACACCGATTTTACTATCCCATGAGAAGAACGATCTCCGCGTCGAACAGCGGAATGCAAACCAGCGACGTAAGGATAACCTAACTACTTTTTGAGCAAACTTTCTAGCTACTGCATCAAACGAACACGTTATTCGTTAGTGCTAGCATAGGCCTTTATTAAATATTTAGATTAAAATCGAAAGTGACACCAGGTAAATGTAAGTAAATACTGCTATTCACAATCAATCGCGAATTGCCATTTTATTAAGCTACTTCTATATCTGACCTCCTTAAAATTAATTGGATTAAGACAGGTTAAATGGCATACTTATTCAAAATACAGCTTTGTACTCTCTGTTTGATTGAGTTTTACTGTGGTGTATGTTCACTATTATCAACTTCCGCCCTTTATTTCGTTATCCCCGGATGTGAAGATAAACTTGGAAATGATGACCTTATCTCTGTGGATAAAACAGAATCACTGACTGAATGTGCCTTATCCTGTAAGACGGGTTGTGTCTGCATCGGTTATAATCGCGGACAGAAGTTATGTAGAAGGCTAACACTATGTGAATCGCCGAGAATGAACCAAATTGAGATGGGATGGTTGTACTACTTACCAAATAGAGGTATATTTTTCTAGATACATTCTTCAACATGATTGATTTTGCAGTATTCTTGTATAACCCTCGTGTTTTCAAAAAAAACAAATTATGTAAATCATTGTAGATTGTGACATAGGGTGGACATGTAACAGCGACACGGGAAGATGTTATAGTCTAAACAGCACAAAACTAACTCAAGCAGAAGCCATGGTAAAATATTGCTATATAAAAAGTCGTAATAAATTCTACAGTATTCGAAATTTAGACGCAAAAACTTGATTTTGTAGTTTGTTATTACATGTAAATATATAAAATGTATATTATACAACCAGAATTCTCTGATGAGACTGTAGCTCTACTTGTCTGTACGCATAACAAAGAAAAAGTTGCACTTGGATTTTAAACTTTGCAACAGGCAGCAATGTATAGAGTTATGTATCTTAGCGTATTCTGCCTGTGTGCCAAGTTATCTTCAAATCAGACCAAAACTGTAGGAAGAGTATAGCGTTTAATATGATTTTCACAGAAATTTCTATTTTTGGTAGTCATGGCAACATCGTTCATCGAAATCAAAAGAACTGATGCAATAAATTATGTATTTTAGTGTAGTTCACTTGTGTGTCAAGTTCAGACCAAAACTGTAGGAGTAGCGATTTAAAAGAATTTCACAGAATTTTTTTAAGTAACCATGGCAACACCCTTCATCGAAATCAAAAACCGATGCACTGAATTATGTTTTAAGTGTAGTCTACTGAAGTGCCAAGTGATATTGAGATCAAACCACAACTGTAGGAGAAGTAGCATTTTGAAAATTTTTTTACGGACGGCGGACACTTTACTATCGCATAAGAGTTTAAAATACTTTTGCTGTGATGCCACATGTATTTCAAATTCTTCTATATATATACACTCCCCGTCAATGAAAACGCAACACTCTACTTTTAGGGTGAAAAATTATATACGGGATATAACTTACCAAATAAGTTAGGACATCTTTTACTTTACCAAATTTGTTATTTAATGGTTGAATGCTTTTTTATACCATTATCGAAAGTTGCTTTTTTTAGCCCTCTGAACAGATAACATTGAAACAAAACATCCCCCCTTCCGACAATTTAATCAAAACATGCTAGTCCGCCATGTACAACATTTATGTACGCAGTCAGATTTTTACCATGTTTTAGGTTTATTAATGTCTTTATCTGAGCGAAATAAATATTCTTGGGAATTTTTAATTGCCTGTTGTTCAGATACAGCGGTCGAATTTTCTCTAACTTGGCGTAGAGTAGTAACTCTTGGACTTCCGGTCAAGAAACTGTTATTTATGATATTGAAACACATGAGCCTGAAGAGTGATTAAATAGTGTTCATTTGCATCTACATCTCTTTTTTTCTTTATTTTGAGAATCTCCACCATTAGCAACGAAAATCAGTCATTTTTAGGAAATAAAGGCATCACATCCGGTAAAGAAAGAAGAATTTTTTTTCCCGGGCTTTTATTACATTACTTATGATAAACAGCTACAAAGCCTTGAAAACTTAAAATATTGTTAAAGATTTCATTAAAAATTCAAAAATTTGATTTCTGTTAAGAATGCTAAAAAGCAACTTCCGGTAGAGGAAAGAAATACATTCAACCGTTAAATAACTGATTTGACAAAGTAAAAGATGTCCTACCTTTTTTGGTACGTAGTTATAACCCGTGTATACTTTTCACCCTAAAATTAGAGTGTTGCGTTTTCATTGACGGGGAGTATATTATAAATACAACTGATATTCTGAAAATAAATTTTTACAAAACACATGAAAAAAAGTTATAATCTTTACAAGATAAGTAGTCTGGTTTCGTGTCTTTAAGATTAATTCCTAACCACAAAATACATGTATCTTTAATGCAATTACTTTCAAGTAAAAAAAATCAATAATTTAAGTCGACATCTAGCAAACGGGGTATCGATTTCTTTTTATTCCTGGTTAAATTTAATATTTTTCTGTAGAGTCCTTTTAATTTAGGTATCTTGCTCTGAATTTTTCTTTTCTTTTTAATTTGTATGTGTATGCATCTTTGAATAATTGAAAGTTTGTCAAGTATAAAGACGATGGCAATTAAAATTTTCATCACCGTATTCTTTGACTAACACACTTTTAAAAATTTCCTACCCTTCAGCTATTTGTGCAATTATTCCGACTGAATAAATCTTTTACTTAGAACATTAAAATACTTCGTGTCGCTTGGTGGCAGAGGATAGTTTCGGATTAAGTACCGGTCTAAATTTGACAAAAAAATTGAGAAACCTAAGGTTTTAAAGTATATATAAGTGGTATTGTTTAAGCTAGAATTTTTATAGGTGCATTTTGGGGGAATTATGGCCCTGTATATTTTATTGAAATATGACACTTTAGTGTCACTACTACTGTTTATGGGATATGGACTAGAAATAAGAAACGAAGATCATAAATCACTCTTCAGGTATTTCACCTGAAAAGCGGGGCGATTTCAACCGATTAATTACAGCTTGAAAACGAGATGGTTGAGCCATTATCTCTTGTTGTTCAATGATAGGAACAAATGTTGTCCTGCAATATTTGAGGTAGCTTAGGTCATTAGCACGGGCCTGGATGCAGTTGCGGATCCGGCGAATTGGTCCATTAGTATCGGCTAGACGTTCGGCTGTCTCCGTAAGCTCCGACGAGCTCCGTGATGTCACATATAGTCGAGATTGATGTTAGAAGTGACTGATCAATTTTTAAAGTGTTTTTGATGGTACAACTGCGCTCGCCCTAACAGTCACACCGTAAAACATATTATTTGGTTACTCTTATTCTACGATAAGAGTCAAATCTAGTAATATGATTTGTTGCAATTTATTTAGCTCACCTGGTCAGAGAACGGAAGAGCTTATTAGAAATGTGTCCGTCTTTCTGTAATCATCGATTGATTAGTAAATTGTATTTTAAATTAACATATAAAACTTTAGAAAAATATATACAGGCGAAAGGTGTCTTTTTAGAAATAAATATTAATTAGTTTGAAAAAATATGTATTGCAGAAATGTGCTACCATATGTAACAAGGGAGACAATTTTAACCACAGTAAACAAAGCTCTTTTTAATTTAAACAAGCATGATAAAATTATTAATTCAATTTGTAAACATTTCAGGATTTATATTTCAACTATTTATTGAAGAAATAAGATTTGAGAATTTTATGTATGTCTAAATATAGTGTTAACTTCTCCTTTACTAGATGTTTGGAACATTAGGGGAAATAATCTATGAAGATTCGTTAGTGGTTTTATTGCAACATAAAAATCTTTTATTATCTAAAAGTTCAACTTTTGTTATTTGACTTTCTTTTCTTCTTTAGAATATTGATTCTATTAGTGAGGTCTACTTTACTAGTAAAACTACATGTAATATAGATAAGAACATCTTTAAAAAAATGTTTGGTTGCCCTCTCCCGACCAACTGACTAAATTTGCCCGTCTCAAAACTTTTTTTTTTTTACATTCCAGGACATGAAACTTTTTTATACCTCTTATCTCATCACCAAATATGTTGAAATTTTCTGGAAAAAGGACTTTACAAATAAATTTACCCTGAGTCTGGGGAAGCATTATTTGTTTATGAAATTGTTTATGTGCATTAAACAAGCATTATTTTAAAGATGGCCTTATTGTTGACCTTTGCGTGTGTGTAATAAGTATTGCAATGGTGCTCATTCTGTAAAGTTTATTTTACTGTATTTTTAATTTGTAAACATATTTCTTAAACATTATAAATCACTTTGATTCACTTCTGGTTATTTCTGAACATAACCCTGGAGCCAAGTAGGGTCACGCAAGGGATTTTATGGGAAGCCTTTGAAATAGGCCGCATTGTAAGATTTTCATATATATATTTTTAAAACATATCCTATTATGTAATAGATTCGTGCATTTCAGCTTTTTAAAAACTACGCAATATTTTCAACTTATCCAAGTTACAGCAGACAGAGGGATTTTTTTCATAGGACCTCGGTTTATAGGTCTCATCCAAAGGGCCCAGATGGGTTGATAGTTTGTTGTTTTACGCCCCGTTAAATAAAAAAATGTTCAAATACACATGCATATATAGGAAACGTTATCAAAAATACTATTTTCCTATCAGAATAAGTAGAATTTATCATTTAAAACTGCATAGAAAATTTTAATTGTCACAAGAAAGACTCAATGCCATAGATAAGTAGCGCTAGTTTCTTTGATTGTTTTTTAACATCCCTCGAGAATTTTTCAATGTGATATCCCCCTATCACACAAACAATTACAAAATAAATCCGAAAGAATATAAAAACTAGCAATTGACATTATATTGAATACAGTGAGAAGCAAGTCGGATAGTATATTGAGGTTAACATTTTGGAGAGGAACCAGTTCCAGTTTCAAGATAATCATTAATGCATTTTTAGGGATTCGATGTTTTTCCGCTGGGATACTATATAATATGTGGGCCAAAACTTGATGGATAAAAGAACCCCCAACTATACCTCCGTCAAAAAAAAAGAGTAAATTTTTACAGATCCTTTACGTTTTACTACCACAGTGTCATAGAAAAATCTTGAAAAACTCTAATGCAGAAGCAGTGAGAGGTAAGATGATTTAAATTAACAAAAAATTAATGAAAAAGAGAATTTTTTTTTTCCTTTGAAATCAAGATAGGAGTATGAATTTGAATTTCAGCTTACAAAGGCATAGAAGACGAATACTAGTATATGAATGAGGAAGTTGAAGATTACAATCCTGGAAGAGTGGAAATTAGTCCAGAATGGATGGAGTTCACGTATCCCACGACATCATCAGACTTTTCAGAGGAAAACAAACAAGAAAAGTCCCCCATTTGTTTCGAAGAAAAAAGAGAAAGGTTAAAAAAGAAGGTTAGAGAAGTAAGAAGATGTTGATGAAATAATTGAAATTTTGTCATCCCCAGAGAATTCTCACCATTTTAAGTTGAACCAAGTATGCCTACCAAAAGGCTAAACGCTCGATTACTGTATCGTCTGATTCTGAGAGTGATAACAATTCTATGCAAGTATTGAATCTATTATAGAAAACAATGGCCATTTCGTTAAAGAGTTTTTTTTCTTCATTACTTCAACTTAAACGGAAAGTACGCAAAATCTGCTGTGTTTGGTACACTACAGAAAATACCTGTTATGGAATCGGAGAAAAATCAATACCCGACAGATCTTTCAGTATACAAATCTTAACGGGGAGTATGCCCAATCTGCTGTGAGTGGTAGTAAATACCTGGTAAGGAATCGGATGGAAGCATCAATATCCTATAGAACTGTCGCTACTAAAACATTAAATTAACGGAAAGTACGCACAGTCTGCTGTGATTGGTAGGGAATACCTAGTATGTCATCAATACCCTAAGGAACTGCCAGTACTCAACCCTGAACGTAAAGTACACAGTGTCTACTGTGACTGCCGTAGCACAGGAGTTCGCGTACCTATCAATTATACCGAAATTTTCATCAAATAAAAAAACACGTAATACGTATAATAATAACACAAGGAGTGCAACGCATTTTAGGTCACCTGGGAACCCCTCGCTTAATATCAAGGCTGTCGCACAATTTATCTTCAATCGAAAATTATAAAACACAAACCAATCTTTTTGGAAGGGACCATCCTTCATGGCTCTTAATGCATATGATTTCAAACGCATGTTTTACAGCAGCAGCGGTGACATTTCTCCACAACTTCGCTCAATTATCCGTTGTCCGCGACGCCATGACGTGACGTCACGGGCGCGTCCATTTACCCAAAAAGGAACAAAACTGCCTGAAATGCTAATCTAGATGATTGAGGTCATATGCGAAAAGAAACCAGAGACAAGTTAGTAGACATTCAAGAAAATTTAAAACGGGGAGGCACAAGTACTTGTACTCGTATCTAAACGTAATATCGTTATCTCTGGTTAATTGTGTATGATTGTTTATTTTTGTTCCTTTTGGGTAAATGGACCGCCCGTGACGTCACGTCATGGCGTCGCGGACAACGGTTGCACTCCTTGTGTTATTATTATAGGTATTACGTATCTTTTTTATTTACCGAAAATTTTGGCAAAATTGATAGGTACGCGAACTCCTGTGGCCGTAGTAAATACGTGATATGGAGCTTACCACTGCAACACCCTTCCAAGTATCAATATTCGACATACAGAATGATATATCTTTGTGTAATCAAATGTGTGTAAGGTTACACTGGAATTGGTCTTAAAGTCTAGGAAGAGTAGCATTTAGAAAATTATTTACAGAAATAAGTTATTATATATCATTTACAAAATATACTTTAAGTGACAGAGTTCAAGAAACTGTAATTGTTTTATTTGTTATAATTTAATTTTGATGTGATATGTTTTTGTTTTCTAATTTAAGGTCGGGAACAATTGCCAATTTTTAGTCTATGGCACAATTGTTTTAATTTACTGCCTATCAGCCTGGCTTCTCCCAATCACGTGATCATTGTTTCTTGTTTACCAGAAAGCCACGCAAAAGTGCAAAGCAGAATTTAGTCGAAAAACGTATTTATAGTTTGTTCCAAGTAACTAATGTAAAGTTAGTTTCTGACCCTTGCTGTGTTTAGTTTTCTGTGTGTATTACT
Organism: Saccostrea glomerata; assembly: GCA_003671525.1. Taxonomy (NCBI): domain Eukaryota; kingdom Metazoa; phylum Mollusca; class Bivalvia; order Ostreida; family Ostreidae; genus Saccostrea; species Saccostrea glomerata. The sequence goes on along the minus strand of PRKT01000558.1, from coordinate 306,261 downwards.
ATACATTTCATAACAGGTCTGAGGATAGCAGTTTCAATACGTTTTCATTTAATGAATTTGTTTTGTTTATGTAAGATTGTGAGATCCGGTTTGGAGAGAATTGTGTCACAATATGCACGACAGGAGCCGAATTTACCAGGATCTGTTTTCTTGGACATTCTTTCGTGACTCGTTTACGGCGATATGTTGATTCACATCAAGATTTAAAATTACATAGGACGTCATAAAATTTCAGTGCGGGCCCGTGGTGGTCTATGGATCTCGAATGTCGCTCGTTCAAGAGACTTGATAACTTTTGATGTGTTGCCGCACATACATTTAATGCAGAAAAGTTGCATCAGGGACGTCATAAAATTTCAGTGCGGGCCCGTGGTAGTCTATGGATCTCGAATATCGCTCGTTCAAGAGACTTGTTAACTTTTGATATGTTGTCGCACATATATTTCATGCAGTTTGGAGAGAATGTCATTCGTTTGTTGAGCAACAAAGCGATTGTGCGTGGCATTATATCATTAGCGTCTTATCTGCATTCTGGAATTGGCATGCGAACAGTTATTGTGGGACAGCTTCTGTGACGCTAGCCTTGGGCTTTGTCATCAGAATTTAACTATCGCATCATCTCCATCAACGTCATTCTCAAAGAAGTGTTTAACAATGGACAGAGTTCATTTCTTGCCTCATAGAGGCTTCTGGAAAGATTTGACTTTCCTATGCCAGGACGGGGTATCTCCGATGCCCCTCCCCATCATTATTTTCTTTCATCCCACCCAAAAAGATGGCATGCATAGCAGTGCCTGCTTTCTGCTATATTTCATTTTAGGGGGTCAAATTTCATAATATGATACCAAAGATTTTTGTGTTTCTTTCGATGTTTTTCTAGTCTTGTCTGACCCCCTTGGTATGTGTATTTTTGTTTTCCGTCATTTATTTAAATAAATAATTTTTTTTATCACTTTCAACACTGTTATTTTCTTTTAATCAATCGAAAAAAACTTGCTCAGTTGACTTGGCTGCGGTCTTGCAACAAATAACAAAGGAACATAAAGACGTATACTTTACCATTGCACTCACTCATGACTACTGGGTAGAGCTATAAATAAACCTTTAAATAACGCAATGGTATAAGATGAACACTAAATTCCTTGATATAGGCAGACTTTAATCTATAACTTCAAACAAAATACCTTGAACATAAGCCAAATTTCCACTGAATAAGGAGAAAATATGTAAGCCTGAATAGTCAGAACCAAAGGTTTCCAAAGGGCAAAATTTAATTTGCTTGTAATTCTTTCATTAACAAAGATAACATATTGAAAGTATACATCATTTGAAAGCTTGTTAAATTTACTATTTAATGATCTTAATTTAAATTTTCATTTTTATCTTATTAAAAAACTATTAACCCTCTAGTGCCCCATGTAGCATATATGCTACATAGACTTGGATGGTATGTTTAATGATAATTTTAGTGTATCATAAATTATCTCCCTTTGATTTGAACTCTCCATAATCATATTAGCAGAATTTAGTTTCACATTTTAACCTAACTCTACGTCACATGACTTGTTGATCCTAACAAACATGGCTGCCTCCATGAAGAACCTAACGCTGTGCAGAGCCAGAGTTTCCTCAGATAATTTCTAGAGTATTCAGTGAGTATTTGTAAAAACAATTTAAGAGATATCTTTAAAAAGGATCAAATAATTGAATGGAGCCTGAAAAATCACTAAAGTAATGCATGATTACATGCAAATATTTTTTTGAAATTGTGTGTTGCATATGTGATACATCGGGAATTAATTTTTTGGTATATTATATGATACACCGGGCATTTACAGAAAATACAGCTCATTTAAATTTTGGGCACTCTCAACATTGAAAATACTTAAAAACTAAAAAGAAAACTGTTGTTTGTGGTGTGTATTGTTATGTACTGTAAATATTACACAATTAATTTCAAAAGATTGTTGTTATTTTTTGCTTATCAATAATTGGTTATCACCTGAATCTGTGTATCACATATGAAACATTGGGCATTTATTACTTGCTTTACATTAAAATAAAACACAAACTATATCCTGAAACAAATGTAAAAGTTTTGTATTAGTAAATCTGTATTTTGCAAATAAATCATTCATTATACTTTGAATGTATATTTCTGTTATTTCTGATGTTCATTTATTTTTCATCAGTGTCAAAATGGATAGAAAACAAAGGACAGCTGCTAAAAAAGGTTCGGGATTTTGTAAACCAAATAAGGAATGATGAAAGTGTTTTTGATGATTTTAAAAGTACTGGTGATGAATTTATTAATTAAGAAAATGTGAATTTGATGAGCTGTCTTCATCTTCTAGTGAATGTGAATCATCTGACTCTGATGATTTTGAGACTTTATATCAACTCAAAAAAAAAATTAAAACAAAAAAGTCTATACCACTGTTCATGACATTGATTCTGACTCTGAAAATATTCCACTAGCATCTTAGCAAGATCTAACAGGCTGAAGGTTTGTATTCTGAAGTCAGAAAAGGAATTAAAGAAAGAAGGAAGGGGATCTGTTGACTTCAAAGTTGAAACATCCTGTAACATAATAGCATTGAGGTGGTTTGACAACAAATCCGTGGATGTTGTGTCGCTCATTATACGTTGGTTTGAATCCAGTTGGAGAGGTGCGGAGATGGGACAAAAAGGCAAAGCAATTCATCATAGTTAAACGGCCTGACATTATTAAAATATACTACAAATTGATGGGAGGGGTTGAGCTTTTTGTATTCTCTGGTTTCCCCGTATAAAAATATGAAATCAGATGGTACATGTGCATTTCTTGGCACACCATTCTTATCGCTGATGTTAATGCATGGCTCTGGTATAAACGGCACTGTAGTCTATTACAACAGAAACTAATGAAGCTCTGCAAATTTATCAGAGATGTTGCATCAGGGTTGATCGAATTTAAAGCTAAAGTTGGACGGCCAGCAGGTATGTCACCATCATCTGTTCCTAAACCACTGACTAGGAATCCCAATCAAGATGTGAGTCAGGACTACCTAGACCACTTTCCTTTATGGGATGCAAAACGTCAACGTTGCAAATACCAGTACTGTATGTCACATGCATTAAATGCAATGCTCATCTTTGTCTAAACAAAGACAGAAACTGTTTTACAGCTTTTCATTTCTCAGGAAAATGAAACGTTAAAAAACAATGCTTCTTCATTAGTGCCATACATACAACTGATTATTCTAGTTTGAACTGTTGATCTTGCTGTTAAACCTTAAAAATTCTAAGTTTGTTATTTGTTTATTTTGTTATTGATATTAGTTACTCAAATGTTTTATCAAATTAAATGTATTTTCCAATATAAATGCTCGAGTATTTGTATCAAATATGCAACATGAAGCGATATTGCCTAGTGTAGCATATATGCTACACCCTGTAAAATGTTAAAAAATTGAGATATTGCGTAAAACTATCCGATTCCTTGTCAATAATACTGATGTAAGCGTTATTTATAAAAATAAGAATTTTCTGACTGACATAACTGGGTTTGGGCACTAGAGGGTTAATATTTTAATGTAAATATTAGTGCATTTGTATTTTATAAATCAACTTTTTTGTATTCCACCTCTCAAAGTCGAAATTTTGCCTCAATGTAGATTAAAGATTGAACTTTAATACCGTATCTCAGATTTTTGATAAATCTTCTTATTCAAAAGTTACATCCATTTGTCTTTCAATGTTACCAATTTATTAGCCCAATTCTACATTTCCCCCAATTATCCGAGAACTGAACAAGATATCAAAAATCTTAGATACGGTTTTGTGAACACACATTTGAGACGCATTCTGGCCAGTTTTCAGAGAAATTGGTCAATAAATAAGGGAGCTGAATCCTTTGAAATAATACCACCAACTGTCTGATCTTACTTTACAGTAGAGGGCAGAAACCCATTACACAACAAAGTCTGCCAAAGCTAGAAATATATGACACCTTGGAGATTCAGTTTTGGATACCTGTCACTTGTTCATATTTCCTATGCATATTCACAAGAATGGGAGGTTCTATTCTTTAATTGGGTGCTTTCAATGAAGTAAAATAGGTTCAATTCTGAATCAGAAAGATTTCCCGGCAAAATGGCAAGAGCCAAGCTCCACCTCCTATTTCATGATCATTAGTGACCTGTTAGATCTCCTTCCCTAAATCTGGGCCCCCTGTAGTTTAATTACTGATAACCCCTGTGTGGCTAGTGAAGAATTCCCCAAGTGATCACAGTGATTTATTGCTCCTTTCAGAAGCAGGCAGTTACAGACAAAATCAGAAGCTTCAAAAACGGCACATCCACATGTGTTAGTGTTTATGTTTGATTATTGTTAAATAATTAGAAAACCATTTAATAATCAGCAAGAATTTTTCATGTATTGTAAAGCTTTTCTCAGCCAAAAATCTCAAAATTGACAAAAATCTTGAAAAAAGCCTTTGGTGTATCCTTAAGGTAATAGAACGACCGTCAAACAAGCTTTTTACTAATTTTTCAAAGTATTATAGGCAAAAATACATTTCACATTCCAAACATCACGATTTCCTCCTAATATTCCTGCCAAGTTCCATTCACGGTTTTTGTTTAATTACCCCTTTCACGTACGATTTACTTACATAGCTTCATTCCATCCTCTAAATAGCTCATACGAGAAATTTTATGGATAAAAATAAACAAAAGGCCCGTAGGCCGTATTGTTCACATCGCAGCAAGCTTGGTTATGGTGAAAAACACTTTGAAGCGTTCTTATAATGGGGTTGACAATCTTTTAATTAGTTATGAAAAACAGCAAGCACTCTAAGAAAATTTGAGGAATATGTATGAAAAACACGTTTATAACACCACTGTGACTACATCTGTGTGGCGGTCAGCCGGGTTCGATCGCCGGTGGCCAGATAGCTCAGTTGGTAGAGCACCTGACCGGAGTTTCAGGGGGCTCGGGTTCGAATCCCGGTCTGGTCCGCTGCATTTTCTCCTCTCCCGTTACATTTGGTGCCGTGACCAGGATTTGACAGGTCAAAGACCTGCCAGGGATGAGCCTGGGTTGGGGTCTTTGGAGGGCCAAAGACCTTTAAGGAGGGAGGAATGTGGCGGTCAGCCGGGTTCGATCGCCGGTGGCCAGATAGCTCAGTTGGTAGAGCACCTGACCGGAGTTTCAGGGGGCCCGGGTTCGAATCCCGGTCTGGTCCGCTGCATTTTCTCCTCTACCGTTACATCTGCAAAAGGTTCGTAATCATTTGAAAAATGGATAAACAAACAATAGATTTATGTAAGGTAATGCGCGATTTATTAAATATTCTTGAAAGAAAAAACTTTACCACTCCCCAAGTAAAATTGTCGGGGTTATTTTAGTCATGTTTCTTGTATCTGTATAACAGTTTTATTTACAGTCGTAGGGTATTGCTCTAGTCCTTTTTGTTCCGTTGAAATTTTAAAAACTGGCGCTGCTCTTGTTGGTGTTGTTATTCATATTGTTCATCGCATGTCGTCCTGAAAAGGGAAACTTATACATGTTATAGTTGTTCTGCAAGTAACGATTCCTGATGTTTGAATAAATGGGAAAATATCCTTGTGACTGATTGTGCTTGTCTGTGGTTTTCCTGCTGACTTTTTTGGCATTAGTGATTTCTTTTAATTGTTTCTCCAGTTCGTCCCCGAACAAATAATCTGTCACAGGAATTTCTGATGCACACAATGCATTGTACTTATTAGACAGTTCTGATCTAAGTGACGATCATCAATGAATTAAGTGACAGCTCTAAAAACCCCAGTTGTAAAAGTTTAGTTTGAAGGTGGCATTGCACAAAGCAGAAGAGTTAGTTACATTTGTTCATGTAAATCCTTGTTTCCCAGTTTGTGTTTTTAGAAGTTTGTCAATTAAACAAGGGACAATAGATTTTTCACTTAGTACTTCATTTTTTTGCAAATCTATCTTTTATTTTGCCTGAACATTTTTCTACTCGATTGTAAAACAGTTCCATTGAAGAGAGTATGTCCTCTGAATCTTTTTCGTCTATGGTGTCATTCTCAGTTGTGGCTGGATTAGCTATTATTTCTTAATCTTTTGTTTATCTCAATAACTCACTTGTAACCAATACGGAACTTGACAGTCATAGTTATTCTCGTGATAAATCTGCATACTAGATCTTATTTCATATCAATATCTGCAACATCTGTGAAGTAAACAAAGGGAAACTGCAAATAACTTTAAAAATATATCCGGACACAACTCTGTCAAAAAGGCTTGATCGTATCCAGAACTTGATAAATTTGAATGTCATTTTTAGCTCTACTGGTCAGAGACCAGAAGAGCTTATGCGATAGTAATGCGTCCGGCGTCCGTCTGTCTGTCCGTCTGTCTGTAAACAATTTTTCAAAATGCTACTCCTCCTACAGTTTTGGTCTGATTTCAATATAACTTGGCACTCAAGTAGA
>PRKT01000558.1:271940-290965 GCA_003671525.1 Saccostrea glomerata | reverse complement strand
AACCTTATAACTTGAAAACTATAAGTGGTAGAAGCATGGGGTCAATTGCATTGTGACCCTTGACCTTTGACCTTGAATATTTTTTTCAAGGTCAAAGGTCAAGGTCATTTTTTTTTTTAATTTTTCATTTTTTCTATGCTTTAAGAGAGTTTTGGTTTCTTTTTCATGGAATTTAATTTTTAGGAGTCAGATATAAAACAGAGTTCAAAGAAGGTGGAAAGACCTCTTATTGTTCTGTGAACAATAAGTCTCCTAGTTTTTTTTATTATTTTTCCGCCGCATGTTTTTTTGTTTGAGGATTTATCGAAAAGATTTATAGTCCATGAGGATGTACTCCTTAAAAGATTATTGCAGTACACCCTGCGTAAATGAACCTTGACCCCTATCAAAGTTATTGCCCCTTTTGCAAGACATGCTTGTTATCGCTACTCCTCTGAAACCGTAAACCGTAGAGGTATGAAACCTTTACCAATGTCTTTGACTAATTAAGAGGACTCTTCAATCTATTCATTGCGAAAGCATGCGGTGAACCCTTCAATGAGTTATTGCCCCTGAAACTTTTTGATTTTACAAATAATTAAAAATTTTCAAAACAAGAAGTCGTAGAGACATGGGACGAACTGCATAAGATTCATTGACCTTTGACCTTAAAATTCATATAAAGGTCAAAGGTCAAGGTCATTCCAAAAATGAGAAAATTAGCTCTTTTTGTATCTCTTTTGTCTTTCAACATATACTTAATGTCTATGCATCATTAATATGTACTCTTAAAACTGTTTCAAAGATTTCATTCTTGTCCCCTAAGATTAACGCTTTTAAAAGATATTGCCCCTTGTGCGGAAAACCTTGTTATCGCTACTCCTCCGAAACTGTAGATCCTAGAGACACCAAACCTTCACTAATGTCTTAAGGGTCTTTAGACCTAACTTCACTGTATAAATGCAGATGAATCTGATGACCCCTTATATGAGTTATTGCCCTTTAACTTCTGTATACTTACTATCAAACCTTGTATCTTGAAAACTATAAATGGTAGAAGCATGGGGTCAATTGCATTGTGACCCTTGACCATTTACCTTGAATATTTTGTCAAGGTCAAAGGTCAAGGTCATTCCAAAAATGTGAAATTAATCCTTTTTTTATATATCGTTTGTCTTCTAACATATGCAATCAGTCTTTGCATCATTAATATGTACTCTTAAAACTATTTCAAAAATTTTATTCTTGCTCCCCAAGATTGACCCTATCAAAAGTTATTGTCCCTTATGCAAAAAACATTGTTATCGCTACTACTTCAAAACCGTAAACCGTAGAGGCATGAAACCTTCATTAATGTCTTAAGGGTCTTTAGGCACACCTTCATTGTATAAGTACTAAAGGATCTAATGACCCCTTATATGAGTTATTGCCCTTTAACTTCTTTGCACTTAATATTTAAACTTATAACTATAGAACTAAATGTCGTAGAGGCATGGCGTCAATTGCAATGTGACCCTTGACCTTTGACCTTGAAGACTTGATCAAGGTCAAAGGTCAAGGTCATTTGAAAAAAAAATAAATTTTTTTTTAAGCCATTTCCCTTAAAATTTAATTAGAGAGTAAAATATAAAAATATAAGAAATTTAAAAAGGTGGAAATACCTCTCATTGTTCTGTGAGCAATAAGTCTCCTAGTTTATTTATATCATTCTTCAATGTTGCATGTCATTATGTTGTCATATCCTGACATATTGTCATGTATTGTTTGGGAACACATTAAACTGTGTAGATAAGTCCCTTTCCATTCAGATTTGTATAGAAGACTTTCTTGTGCTTTTGTTAGTATTTTTTCTGTACATATTATTAATATTCCATTTGTTTTTCCTTTTTATTTTGTGTTCTTGTTATACTTCCTATTATTTTTTGTTAACATTTTGAACTATGCATTACATCAAAAATTTCTTAGTCATGCAAACAAATATGTATACACAGTTATTGTACTTTTTGAATTTGACTTAAATTTAGCAGCTACCGATTGCATCTATTTTTCTAAAATATACTTTTGTCACAAGCTATCGACAATTGTAATTTTAATTGTGGAATAAGTGATGTTCACAACATTATTGCAGTGTAGTTGAAAACGGAAACTATGTTAAAAACTCCCGAAAACAGAAATTACAGAAGCTTCAAGAGCGTAGGTATGGATTCATATACGGAAGATTTAAGATCTATTGAAGAATCTTACTCTGGTGTTTTACAAGGTGAACCAACCACTGTTTTTAATAATTTTTACAATGATCTTACTCGAGTAATCGACAAACACATTCCAATGAAAAAAAGAAAAGTACTAAGAAAACCAGCTCCCTTCATGAATAAGAGGTTGAAAGGTGCAATTCTTAAGAAAGGACAACTGCATCATTTATATACCTCCAACAAATCTAAGCAAAATTGGGAAAATTTTAGAAAACAAAGAAATTATGTAACAAAAGTTAAGCGTCAGTCTGTCATGCAACCAATACGTCATTGAACGGTGTGCAGATGGACCAAAAAGTAAAGATTTTTGGCCAACTATTAAACCATTTTTGACCAACAAAGGTACAAATATTAGAAAAAATATTATTCTCTCAGAAAACGAAAGTCTTGTGTCTGATCAAGTTCAAGTGTGCAATATTTTTAACAATTTTTCGTAAATGTTGCGAAAAACATCGGAATAGATTGTGTTGATGTCAATAGTGAAAACCCTAGCATTGTAAAAATCTGTGAGAGTATCAAAGATAAGGATGCTGTTGAATCATTTTCTTTTCACCCTGTAGACAATGACTTTGTACGTAAACGCATTTAGAAATTGGGCTTGAAAAAAGCTACTTGAATTGATGGTATTTCGGCTAAAATTGTTAAACTTAGCCATGAACATATATTGAACCCTATGACCAATATTGTAAATTTTTGTTTTTCTAAAAATGTTTTTCCAGATCGTATGAAAATTGCACAAGTGGTTCCACTTCACAAGAAGCAAATTATTTTGGAAACAGGAAACTATAGACAAGTTAGCATTTTACCTACATTGTCAAAGATTTTTAAAGGGTTATTCATAGTCAATTGTCTGATTTTTTCAATTGCCATTTTAATGATATGTTATCAGCTTTTAGACCAGGGTATGGTTGTCAGAGTGTGTTGCTAAAGATTGTTGAGGATTGGAAGTATGCCCTTGGATTTATCTAAAGCATTTGATTGTATTCCACATGATCTAGTTTTAGCAAAACTTGATGCATACTGTTTTACAAATGCAGCTACTAGTCTTATCTCAAGCTTTTTAAGCAATCGAAAACAGTGTGTAAAACTGGGGGAAGTTTGTAACGATTTCTTAAAATTGTACAAAGGTGTTCCACAGGGTTCAATACTTGGTCCTGTTATCTTTAATATTTTATCAATGATATTTTTCATTTTGTGTCAGATTGTGATCTCTACAACTATGCCGATGACAACACTCTCTCAACCTCAAGTGACGATATTACATCATTAAAAAGTACTTTGGAATCAAATTGTTCGAACTTAGTTAAGTGGTTTGGAGATAATCAAATGCAAGCAAATCCCGATAAATTTCAAGCTATGTCTTGGAAAAAAAACTAAACAGGAAAACATTTGTTTTGAAATTGATGGTAATATGACTCATCCGGAAAACGAAGTTAAATTACTTGGTGTTACTATAGATTTTGAGTTTAAGTTTAGCTCTCATATTTCAAACATTTGTAAAAAAAAAACTTCACAACAATTAAATATACTTAAAAGAATAGGGGTACACCTGACCAAACTTCATGTCAAACTTCAACTACTGTCCATTAGTTTGGCATTTTTCTGGTGTACGAGAAACAAGAAAAATGGAAAAAATACAGGAAAGAGCACTGCGGTTTGTTTATGATGACTACAAAAATTCATATAGTTATCTTTTGGACAAATCAAAATTATCATGCCTCAAACCCGGGCGTATTAGAACAATGGCCATAGAATGTTGTAAGATTTTAAACAAGCAAAGCCCGTCTTATCTGCACGATTTTATTCATATTAAAGAAACACCTTATTCTTTTAGATACACGAAAACTGCTGTTTTACCAAAAACAAGATCTACAACATATGAGTCTGCAAAACTTTGGAATTCTTTACCAGAATCTTTTAGAAATATTACTTCTTTTCATCAGTTTAAATCCAACATAAATAGTTGGTACGGAAATTGTGATTGCTGTGCCTGTCGCTAATTTTATTTTTAGAAACTAGTAAACAGGGTTTAAGTTATTTTCGGTTTGTCAGTTTTAATGTGGTGAATACTATGTCGTTACATGGTTGGCTCTTTGTTGACTCTTGGCTTGATTTAAATTTGGCGTTTTGTAAAAACTGAATTACCTGTCCCTGGTACATATCGTCATATAAATAAGAAAAAGAATTGATAACTTTTTTAAAGTTTTCTGAAATTTATTTAAAATTACTGAATCATAATATGTTGAATCATTATTTTTTTTATTTTGTTTGAACAAGATTTCATAGACGTCAAATATACACTGCGAGATTTACTTCCGGTTTAGTGGCATGGAGTCAAGGATGAGCTGTCGAAGTGGAAAAAGGGCCAGAAACGGCCTGTAGTCGTCAAGCAGATTGGATTTCTTAATTTGAATAGCAAAAACGCTCCGAATACTGAATTAGTTACGAGAATTTTCTGGCCAAGCCCAGATCTATTTGTTTAGGTGGGTCCCCCCAAAACACGTGCCATCCTGGGGGTTTTTTAGTTGAGGGTGGGACAATTTTTTTCCGGATTTTTTTTTTTGACGATAAAAACTTCAGACTCCTGTGCTCTATTGTTCATGAATTAAATATTTTATGTTTTACCGAAACACACTCAATAATGATGACTTACATTTGGACAGAAAGGAGAGAAGCCATCTCACTCAACTCATTCCGAAAAAACTTAACTACAGAAATTAAAAATCCACCAATCCATTTTTCATGTCGTAAAATATGATATACATAAATGAAATATTATTAATAGGACTTTATGTTCATAGGTAAAGTATGAAGATGTTTATCATTACTTTTTTGCCTGTAGAAATTATCCAATCGCTAGGAACAATCTTTTTAATCGCCTATTGTTACTTTACGAATTGGCCAATATTGACACAAATCTGTTATTATATTGTGATGTCAATTTGCCTGTACATATATTTTTGCTGCTGTGTATTAATTTATTAAAGAATCATGTTGATTCTAATTATAAAGTAATTTGAATTGACATGTATATTTCTATGTACTACTTGTGTTTAAATTGCATGACATACAGTTATAGTTATATTTAAGGAGAGGAACTCGTAAGTTGTAAGAACTTGTTTCCGATCCATTTGATTACATTCAATAAAAAAATATGTTCAAAACAACTCAAAACATTTCTCATATTTTAAACAAACAATTAAATCAAAGAGACAGTAGAAAATATATTATGATAATTATTTTCTGACAATTTAAGATAACTTTGAAAGTTGAATGCAGTGTTCGTATTGTCTCAAATGTGATTGCGCAAACGTACTATATTCTAACTCGTAAATTTGATTAAGCGGTGATGAAGCAGCATTTCCGGATGAACATCGTAGCAAAAGACGGCTACTGCTCTTCGAGCAATGCGCCCGGCTAAAAATTGACCTAGTTATGATAAATCTGTATACCAAATTTATCTCAATATGTGCAACCTCTAGGAAGAAAATAAACGGAAAGTGATGGCTGACCGATTGACAGACAGACATACAGCAGCAATGCAGTATGCCATTTTTTCTTCAAAGGGGGACATAAGAAGAATATTTCAAAATGGTACAGTATAATTGACGAGCAAGAGCTCTTCTTCATTTTTATATAAGAAACATTTTCTGTTTCATGAGATAGGCACAGTATTGAATAGATCCAGTATTGAATGATAACTTTTAGCTGTTTATATCGATTTTTGATTGAATAAGACCAGGTAAGTTTATGGCAATGATTAGCAATAAAAGCTATTGTGAGCTTAGATCTTAACGATTAGAATTATTCATATTGTGTTTATTTATAGTATTGAACTTTATATATAATTAAATGGTAATATATCAGTATACGAGGGCTGTTCAATAAGTTCGTGGATGATGTCAATCTTCGTTATATAACTCACTAGAAATGTTTTAAAAGGCACAACATAATATGTTAAAATTATTTGTTTTGTTAATGTGTGTATGTTCATTCCATTCGAACAAAAATCCATTTAGTTCATTTTAAAATCAATATGCTTTATACTCGCGGAGCACACTTAACGACAATGTAATGTCAAAATATAGCATCGAGAATTTCTAAAAATACTATCCTTATACATTTCGCACAGTATTTAATATCCAACACCTAACCATAACAAACCTTTTTCTAAAACTTTATATTTATTTTTTTAACAATTGTTCTCCATGTATAATTTCCTTCGTAAAAGTATTTTCTTTGTTATTACTTATCTTTACCTTCACAGGATAAGCGACTGTGAAGCGCATTTGTCTTTCCTTGACGTTTCAACTTTTTAAAGTTTTTGTTCTGATTCTTTCAGTAAAACCATTTCTTCAGATTGTCCTCATCCGATAAGGAGTCTGTCACTAAGATACTGCATGAACTATTTGACCACATATGCAAAATTCGCTTGCGGCATATTTTTTTTTATTCCTCCAGCATTTAAAGAGTTTATTCGGGAATTTTCCTGAGTTGAACACAAAATTGCCTAGTTTTCTGCTACTCCGTGACGTTCTAAAACGTCATAGATTTTTTAATATGCCTATTTAAATGAGGACCATCTATCTTCTCAAGTTTATTTCTTTTCAACGAAGCATAATATTAACCCCATAATTTGGAATACGAATCAATGTAACAGTTCTTAATTTGAATATTTAGTTTGTTTTTCGTTCTTGCTCCATTTTGCAGAGAAATGACTACAGGCATTATCGTGTGTATTGTTTGTTACTTACTAAATTTTGATCTGCTCCGCGACCCGATTTTTGCATATTTTAAATCTTGATAAGTTTTGAATAAATCAAAATATTAAAAAAAAATTAATACAAATCATTTGAATTTATTTTTAAAGTATTTTTTTCCAAATTTGGATAACATATGATGATAACATGATATCATATGATCAAATAAAAAAGATATGATAAAAGTTCACGAATTTTTCGAACAATCCTCGTTGTAAAGAGAAGTTCTCTTTCTCTTGAATACTTGTAAGAAAAAGTTGAAAAATTTCACCTTCAAACAAAGCTTATATTATTCAAAGTAGATTTTTCGATATTCAGCATTAAAACACACGAGAATTAAACCATGCGACACCGATTTTACTATCCCATGAGAACGATCTCAACGTCCGACAGTGGAATGCAAAGCTATCACCGTGTTTTTGGTGATATTTTTGTTTGCTGATGTAATGACCTGAAATTAGGACAGGAGACGATCAAAGTTTACGTCTTTATTTCTGAATGTCCGAAGAATAAGTGCTAAGATATAATCATTCGCAATCACAAAAATAATGCCAGCAATAATACTTTAAAAATCACAAATGTGAGGTGGCAAATATGATATGACATGTGCATACTTCACCTTTAAGACAATTTCATACATTTGATAACAGATTAATAAAACAATTGCTTAATACGCATTATACAACCACTATAACAAATTGCCTGTGTGGTGGCCCACTATAGTTTCAAGTGCAATGACACCTAACAACAAATTTACAAACATTACAGGGTTGAAGTGAAAAATAAATGAAATATCTTATACAACATTATTCAAGAATTAAAACAAAATGGGGAAATTAATCTCAAATAATAGAAAAACTCATTTTGCAAAGTGAGGGTTTGTTAAGGACAGATGATAAATCAAAATGTTTGACTCAAAACACAAGCACATGGCTTTGTTTACATCATTAATTGAACTTCCGGTACAAGTTACTTAACTTCCGGTTAACAGTTAAAAGGGGGGGGGGGTGTAGTAGACAAACAAAGGATTGAACTGACATCAATAATAAAATGATCTAAACTAAACGAAAAATGCTACATATGCTAAACATGCTATAATGCTACTTGTTTACATGAACTATTTGAACTGTGCACATGTACTGATCTGAACATTTAAGAAACTCTGCACTAGTGTGTTAGCAGATCATGAATATGACAACAACAAGTTAAACACATAAGTAAAATCATAAAACGAGTAACTTACATGACCAGTTTTTGCATAACGGACACCGATTAAAGATTTGTTGACAAAGCCGAAAGTGTGTTGTTTCATTTTTCAAGATTTCAACTTATAAGAGCCAAAACCAATATAGCAAAAGAGAGCTTTTTCCGGATTGACTTAATTTAACAAGTTAAGTTTTAGAAATCAAATAAAACAGTCTAAAAGATGTTATTAAGACTTTAGATATGACAAATAGAAATTCTTTATAAAATAATAATGTTACTTAATATAGATTAGGTCAATAAAGTGTCAATACAATTTTGGTAAAATGTCCATGCACATAAACAATAAAAATATCAAAATTCTAAAATGCGTAAAAATGAATGTACAACTGCATTGTTATAAAATGCATAAAAATGAATAAACAATTGCAATGATACAAAAAGATATGTAAAAGTTACATTACCTGAAATTAGGACAGGAGACGATTAAAGTTTACGTCTTTATTTCTGAATGTCCGAAGAATAAGTGATCGGACAAAGCGAGATAGCGTCCCCTGTCCGGAACCTGAGTTAATCTTGTCACAATGGTAAAACAAAGTGTGAAAAGCAATTTACTCAAAAAATGACATCAAAGAGGGTGATTTACCCTGCGGCTTAACCGGTTCATTCGACGAAAATTGAAAAAGACACATGTGTGAATTAAGTTTGTTTAACGAGTAACTCTGATTAATTCGGCTTCATTTGATTTCCTTGACACTAATAGATTTCACAAATGTTCAAAGAAAGCTTATCACAAATAAGAAGATATATATTTGTCAAGGTAAATAAGCAAGTGCCAGGAAATAGAGAACAATGCATTTGTTGGAATGTGTAAAATAATTTGGATTAAATTATCGAATAAAAATAAAAATGTTTTCATGAAGAAAAAAAAAGAATTTAGAATTAAAAATATAAAGAGTTAAATTTATATAAAAATATTTCAAATTAATGTATAAAAATAGAAAACTGTTTGGAGGGTCAATATGACACTATGATACAAAGCAGCAAAGCAAGGATAACCTCCCTACTTTTTGAGCAACCTTTCTTAATACTGCATCATACGAGCACGTTATTCGTTAGTGCTAGCATAGGCCTTCATTAAATATTTAGATTAAAATCGAAAGTGACACCAGGTAAATGTGAGTAAATACTGCTATTCACAATCAATCGCGAATTGCCATTTTATTAAGCTACTTCTATATCTGACCTCCTTAAAATTAATTGGATTAAGACAGGTTAAATGGCATACTTATTCAAAATACAGCTTTGTACTCTCTGTTTGATTGAGTTTTACTGTGGTGTATGTTCACTATTATCAACTTCCGCCCTTTATTTCGTTATCCCCGGATGTGAAGATAAACTTGGAAATGATGACCTTATCTCTGTGGATAAAACAGAATCACTGACTGAATGTGCCTTATCCTGTAATACGGTTTGTGTCTGCATCGGTTATAATCGCGGACAGAAGTTATGTAGAAGGCTAACACTATGTGAATCGCCGAGAATGAACCAAATTGAGATGGGATGGTTGTACTACTTACCAAATAGAGGTATATTTTTCTAGATACATTCTTCAACATGATTGATTTTGCAGTATTCTTGTATAACCCTCGTGTTTTCAAAAAAAACAAATTATGTAAATCATTGTAGATTGTGACATAGGGTGGACATGTAACAGCGACACGGGAAGATGTTATAGTCTAAACAGCACAAAACTAACTCAAGCAGAAGCCATGGTAAAATATTGCTATATAAAAAGTCGTAATAAATTCTACAGTATTCGAAATTTAGACGCAAAAACTTGATTTTGTAGTTTGTTATTACATGTAAATATATAAAATGTATATTATACAACCAGAAGTCTCTGATGAGACTGTAGCTCTACTTGTCTGTACGCATAACAAAGAAAAAGTTGCACTTGGATTTTAAACTTTGCAACAGGCAGCAATGTATAGAGTTATGTATCTTAGCGTATTCTGCCTGTGTGCCAAGTTATCTTCAAATCAGACCAAAACTGTAGGAAGAGTATAGCGTTTAATATGATTTTCACAGAAATTTCTATTTTTGGTAGT
Source organism: Saccostrea glomerata (assembly GCA_003671525.1). Lineage (NCBI taxonomy): Eukaryota > Metazoa > Mollusca > Bivalvia > Ostreida > Ostreidae > Saccostrea > Saccostrea glomerata. Next base: position 280,660 of record PRKT01000558.1, on the reverse strand, counting down.
CATGGCAACATCGTTCATCGAAATCAAAAGAACTGATGCAATAAATTATGTATTTTAGTGTAGTTCACTTGTGTGCCAAGTTCAGACCAAAACTGTAGGAGTAGCGATTTAAAAGAATTTCACAGAATTTTTTTAAGTAACCATGGCAACACCCTTCATCGAAATCAAAAACCGATGCACTGAATTATGTTTTAAGTGTAGTCTACTGAAGTGCCAAGTGATACTGAGATCAAACCACAACTGTAGGAGAAGTAGCATTTTGAAAATTTTTTTACGGACGGCGGACACTTTACTATCGCATAAGAGTTTAAAATACTTTTGCTGTGATGCCACATGTATTTCAAATTCTTCTATATATATTATAAATACAACTGATATTCTGAAAATAAATTTTTACAAAACACATGAAAAAAAGTTATAATCTTTACAAGATAAGTAGTCTGGTTTCGTGTCTTTAAGATTAATTCCTAACCACAAAATACATGTATCTTTAATGCAATTACTTTCAAGTAAAAAAAATCAATAATTTAAGTCGACATCTAGCAAATGGGGTATCGATTTCTTTTTATTCCTGGTTAAATTTAATATTTTTCTGTAGAGTCCTTTTAATTTAGGTATCTTGCTCTGAATTTTTCTTTTCTTTTTAATTTGTATGTGTATGCATCTTTGAATAATTGAAAGTTTGTCAAGTATAAAGACGATGGCAATTAAAATTTTCATCACCGTATTCTTTGACTAACACACTTTTAAAAATTTCCTACCCTTCAGCTATTTGTGCAATTATTCCGACTGAATAAATCTTTTACTTAGAACATTAAAATACTTCGTGTCGCTTGGTGGCAGAGGATAGTTTCGGATTAAGTACCGGTCTAAATTTGACAAAAAAATTCAGAAACCTAAGGTTTTAAAGTATATATAAGTGGTATTGTTTAAGCTAGAATTTTTATAGGTGCATTTGGGGGGAATTATGGCCCTGTATATTTTATTGAAATATGACACTTTAGTGTCACTAATACTGTTTATGGGATATGGACTAGAAATAAGAACGAAGATCATAAATCACTCTTCAGGAATTTCAGAAGAAAAGCGGGGCGATTTCAACCGATTAATTACAGCTTGAAAACGAGATGGTTGAGCCATTATCTCTTGTTGTTCAATGATAGGAACAAATGTTGTCCTGCAATATTTGAGGTAGCTTAGGTCATTCGCACGGGCCTGGATGCAGTTGCGGATCCGGCGAATTGGTCCATTAGTATCGGCTAGACGTTCGGCTGTCTCCGTAAGCTCCGACGAGCTCCGTGATGTCACATCTAGTCGAGATTGATGTTAGAAGTGACTGATCAATTTTTCAAGTGTTTTTGATGGTACAACTGCGCTCGCCCTAACAGTCACACCGTAAAACATATTATTTGGTTACTCTTATTCTACGATAAGAGTCAAATCTAGTAATATGATTTGTTGCAATTTATTTAGCTCACCTGGTCAGAGAACGGAAGAGCTTATTAGAAATGTGTCCGTCTTTCTGTAATCATCGATTAATTTAAATGCTATTCTCTAGGATTGATTGAACGATTGTATATTGTTTAACGTCCCTCTCGAGAATTTTTCACTCATATGGAGACGCCACCACTTACCGGTGGAGGGCTGCAAATTTTGTCCTATACTCGATACTCAGGCCATTGAGCAGGGAGGGATCTTTATCGTGCCACACCTGCTGCGACACGGGACCTCGTTTTATACGGTCTCATCCGAAGGACCGGTTTCTACGTCTAGGACAGTTCTGGCCTGATTTCAATATAGTTTGGCACAAAAGTAGACTACATAAATATACATAGTTCTCTATATTGGTTTTTTGATTGCAATGATTGATGTTGCCATGGTTACTAAGTATTACAAACCCTATTGCTTTTTTCTCTCCTTTTGTTAAAAGTACTAACCAGTAGAGCCTATTTGAGACTTTGCTTTTCTCGTTGTGCCATAACAAGATCTATACATTTGAAATAAAAATACACAGTTACCTAAGCATTAGCTTTACATTTTTTTTTTACAGAAATCTTGCTCTAGGTGCAACTCCTTCCTCGTAGAAATAAATGACCTGGAAGAAAACACCTGGATTACTACAAACATTTTAAACGCTGTTTGTAAGAAAGTTACAATTACCTAAGATTTCTTCACATTTCATTTATTTTTAAACAAACGATTGGATTTTTTTCTTTTCAAAATCAGTAATCTGAAATACAGTGAAAACTGTCTAATCCGACAAACATTGAATTCCGGCGTTTACTTTCTTTCATATTTCATATAACTTCCATATTTTTAACATTGAAAAATTCTGCACCCGTATATTCGGACACAAAATTTGTCTCCCACCGCATGTCGGATTAGACAGGTTTCATGAAGGGGTATTCTTACTTGATAAGAGTTCGTTTCTCCCTCAGCTTGTAGTGATCCTTACCATTGTGCGACATGGATCGGGGGAACTGACAGGGCGACAGAGGGCGTGTATGTCTGGGAACACTCAAACACGGCTATTGGATTTACTTACTGGAGCAGCATTAACCCGGACAATCATTTTGTTCCAGAACGAGAAATAGACTGTATCGATATTTTTTATAACGGAGAGTGGAATGATAGACCCTGCTCTTTCTTGAATGCTTTTCTTTGTGAAAGGGAAAACTAATGAAAATATGAATTCATTGTCTCTATGCTTTATTATACTGTTAAACGAATCGTTAAACCTTTTAAAGTTTTGCTCCTATATAAATATATAAGGAAAAAAGTCTTTAACATTTTGTATCTTTTTCTGAGCGGGCACAACAAAAATTTGATGTTTGACTGCTGATGAATAGTGAGATGTTGGACCATTTACGTCACACAGTGGGCGGAGTTCAACTTCATTTGTATTCGTTTATGTTTAATGGTGACGGTCATGAGGTCAACATCATAGAAGACAGTACAATAATAATTTATTGCCATATTTAAGTGATTGGAAGGCAAAAAAAGTCATTGGGACTATAGCGCAGCTGACAACATTTTCTAATTGGCCGATTTGAGAATGAATGAGCCATTGCAATAATCCGAGGGACCAATTTAAGAAATCCGAAAATGACAAACAAAATATGAAATACGAAAGAAAATACTTTTTTAAAAACCGTTAAAAGAATTTATTTTTTGTGTCGGCTTTGGAGCAGAGCGGCACTTAAGGATCACTTTAGCCGGTGTCTGTCTGTCTGTTCATCTTTCTGTCACACCTTGTATCTCAAGAACTGTAAGAAAGGGAGATATGAGCTTGATGTTTTGTACATTTATTGCTTGGCCTTATTGTATTTGTTAAATTTCATGGTTATCAACCTTGTGACCGTTGACCTTGTTCTTTGACCTACTTTACTTTCAAGGTCAAAATGTCAGTATTCAACATATATTTACGACATTTAAGGGGGGTAATTCTATGCTATTTAGCATATGATAAGTTTGTCATTAAACATAATAAAAATTAACAGCGTTACTATTCATTTGACTTTTGACCTACTTTACAAAGAGTACTTTGGACAATTAATTTATCTTTATTTATAATAAAACTTATGAATTTTGAGTTGCGGGTGTTAATTAACATTTATACATGTTAATGAGTTCATAACACTATTGTATAAAAATCTATGATATTCAGTGAGGACACGAACAAAAAAATACATCGACATCCAACAATGGACCGTCAAAATCTGCTTCCGGTTTTAAAAAGCGCTTAGATGGACCCATCTTCCACCGCTTAATTTTGCCATTGTTATCATATATATATTTTTCTAGACCCTTTCCTTTTCAACTATGCCCCCAAATAACCCTATTCAATCTCATAAACATCCAAAAGAATTAAAAAAGAACTTTATTTTTAAACTGGCACTTCTTGCGTGGTCAATGAACTAGGGGTAAAATGATTGATAGTAATTAAAGCAATTATTTAGCCTTAGATTTGAACGATAGCATAATTATTCCTATTGTAAAAATAATTAATGTCCTGAGCTTTGTACATAAATGTATAAACAGTGATTAGGAAACAGATTTATATGAACAATTTCAGCTTCATAACATGCTTATTATAAAATGCTTATAATATTCAAAGCAATTTTTTTTTCGATATTCAGATTTAAAGCGAGAAACGAGACCTATAAGTATTAATATAATTATAATCTATAAACACGGGAAGTATCTCATACGAGGGTCATTTAAAAAGATCGTAGACTTTGTGTTTTTTCATTTAACGTCATATAACCACCGAATTTCGTATACTTATTTAAACAAGAAATTCAATTTTTTTGAGTAAGAAAGATTGAAATATATCTTGATATTTATCACAATCTTTAAAGATTTAAGACAGCGAAAATAGGATCACGGAGCAAAAGCAAAACTGAGTTATTAAATATTTATATATTTTTAGCGTTGATAGCCATAAATCTTACATATGGGGCTTAAAGGAAATAAACTTGAAATGCTTAAATTAAGTGTTGTTTAATTACTTCAGAATCCAAAAGGTAATGCGTATAAAAGATATCAAATTCTAAAGACATATAGACTTGATTAAAAATAACAAAAAAAAACATGACGTCGAAGGATATCAAGAAACAGCGAGTAACAATAAAAAATTGCAATTGGGAAACCTTTAAAACAAACTCTGAAAATGCTGGAGGAACCAGGATATATATATTTATACAAAATGAACCATGCATTTGATTTAATGGAAAATACAATTGTTGATTAGTAAAGACTTTGAATTGGGTGATGGTCGGTCTGCTAAGAAACAGTTTATAGTTCAAAATGTTGTCCAAAAGGGAAGTAACGTCATGAAACGTGATGCGCACTTCAACATTACGCATGGAAATTGTGAAAGCGTAGTTGCGTGATAAAGAATTTGAAAAACCGTTTGTAAAATGAAAAAAACAGCCTAAAGTTATAAAACTCAATGTATGTTGTTTTTGACGTTACAATTTTATTACTGTTACCATGATCTGTGGCGATATTACATGTTCCTTTTAAAACTGGCTAATATGAGTTCTATTTAATGAAATGGAATGACTATTCACAATCGATAAGAAAAAAATTTACATATAAAAATGTGTTGTTCGTAGATTTAAGAAAAAAATATTTCATGATCAGGAACGTTGTCTACGAATTTTTTGAATCACCCTCGTAGGAAAACGTCCAAACTACGGAGAATCTCTCTCGCATTCTTGTATTAGAAAAAAATACGAACCAGATTGAAATGAACACTTTCAGCCTTATACAATGCTTATAATTTTTCCTGATATACCAGTATTAAAACACAAGACAAAGAAGTCCTAGTATAAAAACATTTATTCAACAATAACTTTTATGTGCAATAAAATCCAAAATACAGAAAATTATTGCTCACTTATTCGCAAAAATTTTGTTTCGCCATTAAATACCCTACTACATTCACGTGAAAATAAAATATCGCGAAATAAAAGTGATGTACAAATTATGTTAACACATTCGAGGTTGTTATTCCGACCTCTGACGAAAAGACCCGAGATAATGCGATTGGATAACCCTCTTCTTCGACAGCAAACTTTTTAACTACTGCATCATATGGACACACTATTTGTTAGTGCTAGCATAAACGTTTACTAAATATTTATACATTAAAATTGAAAGGGACACAAGGTATATGTAAATGTTAGTGGATGTTGCTATTCACAATCAATAGCGAATTGCTATTTAAATAAACTTCTTCTATATCTGACCTTACTCAGAATACTCAAAATTTGAGTAGTATCGAGAGATAGATAGATAGATGAATCAATCGGATTAAAACAAGTAATATGACATACTTATTCAAAGTACAGCTTTGTACTCTCTGTTTGATTGAGTTTTACTGTGGTGTATGCTCGTCATTATCAACTTCCGCCCTTTATTTCGTTATCCCCGGATGTGAAGATAAACTTGGAAATTATGACCTTATTTCTTTGGAAAACACAGAATCACTGACTGAATGTGCTTTATCCTGTAAGACTGTTTGTGTATGCTTTGGTTTTCATCGCGGACAGAAGTTATGTAGAAGGCTAACACAATGTGAATCCTCGAGAATGGACCAAAATGAGAGTGGATGGATGTACTTCACACCCAATAGAGGTATATATTTTTCGAGATACATTCTTCAACATGATTGATTTTGCTGTATTTTTGTATGAGAGGTTGTTTTCAATAATCAAATTATTGAAGTTTGCTGTGTTTGAACAGTAATTCATTGTAGATTTTGATACAGGTTGGGCATGTAACAGTGACACAGGCAGATGTTATAGTCTAAACAGCACAAAACTATCTCAAGCAGAAGCCATGGTAAAATATTGCTATTTACAAGGTCTTTAAAAAGCTATAGTATTCGAAATTTAGACGCAAACTTGACTAAGTAGTTTGTTACTTGATATATAGAATATATAATATATATATAAAAAAAACACACGCCTCATGTATCTCACATTTTACGCCCGTCGTTTTTAAATGCAAAATTTATTGCAACTGACTCCCTTAATAAAATTCTACAAAACACATTAGCTAAAATTTAATATCTTTACAAAATATATTATCCGGTTTCGTCTCTGCAAGATTCGTTTCTCCAAAAATAAAAATAACACAATTACATTTAAGATATCAAGATTAATAATTTAAGTATACATATAGCAAACTGGACGTAATGGAGAATCGATTTATTTGAAGTCATTCCCGGTTTAATTTATTAATTTTCGGTAGAGTCTCTTTATATGTTTATCTAGCTCTTATTGTTTTCAAGTCGTCTGTTTATGTATGTAGTATAATTGAAAGTTGTGTTAAATATAATGACTCTCACTTTAAGCTCCCCTCTTTACGAGGGATCCAATCGAAATCAAGTTAATTAACTATTACATGTATATTTGTTTGTTTTTCACTCTACGATTTGGATCAAATCTAGGAATACAATTTGTTTCAATTAATTTAGCTCACCTTGTCAGAAAACAGAAAAGCTTATGTAATAGAAAGGTGTCCGTCTTTCAGCGAACATTTATTAAAAACGCTACTCTAGGACAGTTCTGGTCTGCTTTCAATATAACTTGGCACAAAAGTATACCACATTAAAAAGATACTGTATCGGTTTTAGAGTTTAATGAACGATGTTGCCATGGTTACTAAATATGAAATTGCATTCAGTTTATTTCTAATTGTATCCAGAGTTTTAGACTGCTCTTAATATAACTTGGCACACAAGAAAAATAACCTGAAACAAACAATTTCAATTATTGTTTTTGCAAAGTTTCAAATCCTATTGCTACTTTCCTCTCCCTTGGTTATAAGTATGAACCAGTAGATCTACAGTCTAATTTGAGACATCTGTTTTTCTCTATGTACCATAATAAGATCTATAAAATCTTAAAAAAAAATATACAATAACCTTATATTTCTACAGCAATCTTGCTATAGGCGCAACTCCTACCTCGTGGAAATTAATGACCTGGAAGAAAACACCTGGATTACTACAAACATTTTAAACGCTGCTTGTAAGAAAGTTACAATTACCTTATATTTCTTCAAATTGCATTTATTTGTAAAGCAACAATTTGGTTTTGTTTTCAAAGTCAGCAGTAAAGTGCAGTGTAAACTCTCTTATAAGACACCAGACTAATCCGAAATACTGTTAATTCCGGGGTTAAATCTCTTTTTTCATTTTACTATTTTCCCCTGTTTTTAACACATTGAAAGTGTATTCTAACTTCAAATTAGTTCGTTTCTCCCTCAGCTTGTAGCAATCGCTACCTTTGTGCAACATGGACGGGGGGAAGTGACAGGGCGACAGAGGGCGTGTATGTCTGGGAACACTCAAACACGACGATTGGATTAAGTAACTGGAGCAAGTTTAACCCGGACAACAACAATTTTCCAGAACTAGAAATGGATTGTATCGACATTTTTTATAACGGAGAGTGGAATGACCGACCTTGTTCTTACTTGAATGCTTTCCTTTGTGAAAGGGAAAACCAGTAACAAATACTTTGTCTCTACGAGGGGTGATCAAAACGTTCGCGAACTATCTCTCTATCTAAAAAAACACAATGTATAAATGAAGTCACTATGTAGGTCACTTGTGACGAAAAATGGTTGTCTCGGTCAGACTCAATCAACAAACGACTGTTAAATTTATTAGTCCTGTCAATCTAGCTCAAAAACACCCAAACCACAAACAAATTGCAACAGAAATTATTCCAGTGGAATTTTGTTATTTATAATGTGCCTTTTAATATATCAAAGCTCTAGAAAAATATATTTGTCCAAACATCATTTTTTTTCGATTTTCAAAAAACCCAATATTTGTTAAAAAATGCCAATAATTCTCCTTTTGAATAGACATTCTATTTATGCATAAAAATAGTTTTGCCAGGAATATGATCTTGAAATTTCATGACAGTCATGCAGAAATGCATCTGCAAACTGAATCCGGTAATTATTTCAATAGTTGCTATGGATTCCTGTTTCCATGGCAACAGAAATAATAGAAAATTAAAACCCTTTCCAATTCTTTAGTACGGCTTTGTGCAGGGACAAAAATTTGTAGCTATAGTAAGAATGAATTAGAATAGTATTAATTTGTTAGTGAGGACCTACGATAATTTTTAAAAAGTTATAGGGGATAATGTATAAGCACAGATATCCAATATTTTTTTCAGGGGGGGGAGGGG
>PRKT01000558.1:254480-271713 GCA_003671525.1 Saccostrea glomerata | reverse complement strand
AGATGTTAAGTCTCATAATTTTTTGACAAGCAAAAAAAATTAAAAAAAAACAAGTAATAAGAATTTAAAATAAATAATATATAAAAGTAAATTTATTACAAGAGATTTATGCGATTTTATGGATTTATCGGTATATCGCTTTTTTTTTGGGGGGGGGAGGGGGGTTAATGGCAATACGTATTGTGATGCGGAGACCTAAATACCGTTATTTAGGTACATATCACAAAGTCCAGAAATTATTCATTTATTTATTCAACCTTTCAATTAAGAATTAAGGAAAGCCTAAAAAAATTGTAAAAGGTGAAAAAAACGGCACCTTACCATCCAAACATGATCAATTTTATGTAGATAAAAATTTCAAGTGAAAATTTGTTTTTCTTTTTTAAGAAAATAATGTCATCTAAAATCATTGTAAAAATTGCTTGTAAAAATATCATGATATTATCGTGATATTTTGGGGGGGAATCGTGATATATCGTGATACGGAATTTTTGAAGATTCTCATCCCTATATAAAATTACCTCAAACTTCAAAACCTCTTTCAAAGGATGGGGTGGTCTATTTTTATAAGGTATACATGTATGACTTCTTTACATTTCAATGAGTCCTTGGGAATGGGTTCATGGACATTACATACCGGAAGAACTTTTAACTCTAAAAATTGCAGAGGGAGGGGGCTCTCCCCGACATATCCACCTTTATAGCAATGCATATGCATAGGACATTCATTCGAAACATGTTATATCTATAGTAAAGTAAAACCTGAAGGAAGTCTTAAAAGTCAAGACCCCCCATTGCTTTTATTTGAAACGTTAAAGAAATAATAGAAAAAACATAAAATCCACTGAAGATGCCATGGAATCCCTAAAAATGCATTAATGATTATCTTGAAACTAGAACTGGTTCCTCTCCTAAATGTTAACCTCAATATATTATCCGACTTGCTTCTCACTGTATTCAATATAATGTCAATTGCTAGTTTTTATATTCTTTCGGATTTATTTTGTAATTGTTTGTGTGATAGGGGGATATCACATTGAAAAATTCTCGAGGGATGTTTAAAAACAATCAAAGAAACTAGCGCTACTTATCTATGGCATTGAGTCTTTCTTGTGACAATTAAAATTTTCTATGCAGTTTTAAATGATAAATTCTACTTATTCTGATAGGAAAATAGTATTTTTGATAACGTTTCCTATATATGCATGTGTATTTGAACATTTTTTTATTTAACGGGGCGTAAAACAACAAACTATCAACCCATCTGGGCCCTTTGGATGAGACCTATAAACCGAGGTCCTATGAAAAAAATCCCTCTGTCTGCTGTAACTTGGATAAGTTGAAAATATTGCGTAGTTTTTAAAAAGCTGAAATGCACGAATCTATTACATAATAGGATATGTTTTAAAAATATATATATGAAAATCTTACAATGCGGCCTATTTCAAAGGCTTCCCATAAAATCCCTTGTGTGACCCTACTTGGCTCCAGGGTTATGTTCAGAAATAACCAGAAGTGAATCAAAGTGATTTATAATGTTTAAGAAATATGTTTACAAATTAAAAATACAGTAAAATAAACTTTACAGAATGAGCACCATTGCAATACTTATTACACACACGCAAAGGTCAACAATAAGGCCATCTTTAAAATAATGCTTGTTTAATGCACATAAACAATTTCATAAACAAATAATGCTTCCCCAGACTCAGGGTAAATTTATTTGTAAAGTCCTTTTTCCAGAAAATTTCAACATATTTGGTGATGAGATAAGAGGTATAAAAAAGTTTCATGTCCTGGAATGTAAAAAAAAAAAAGTTTTGAGACGGGCAAATTTAGTCAGTTGGTCGGGAGAGGGCAACCAAACATTTTTTTAAAGATGTTCTTATCTATATTACATGTAGTTTTACTAGTAAAGTAGACCTCACTAATAGAATCAATATTCTAAAGAAGAAAAGAAAGTCAAATAACAAAAGTTGAACTTTTAGATAATAAAAGATTTTTATGTTGCAATAAAACCACTAACGAATCTTCATAGATTATTTCCCCTAATGTTCCAAACATCTAGTAAAGGAGAAGTTAACACTATATTTAGACATACATAAAATTCTCAAATCTTATTTCTTCAATAAATAGTTGAAATATAAATCCTGAAATGTTTACAAATTGAATTAATAATTTTATCATGCTTGTTTAAATTAAAAAGAGCTTTGTTTACTGTGGTTAAAATTGTCTCCCTTGTTACATATGGTAGCACATTTCTGCAATACATATTTTTTCAAACTAATTAATATTTATTTCTAAAAAGACACCTTTCGCCTGTATATATTTTTCTAGAGTTTTATATGTTAATTTAAAATACAATTTACTAATTATAGATAAATAAAAAAATTCTGTTGCAATTTGTTTGAGGTTTATGACAGTTTGACTGGACTTTATGGTATATCTTAGAAATCCCTTTGAAGTACCGTATAATAATTTGTATATAGTTTATTTAGACAAATGACTTCCTATAAATTTAATCAATGATTGGATTGATCGTTTTAGTGAAGAAAAGGCAGATGGTTAATAAATGATATTTGTTATGTTGCCCAGTGAAAGCAAGTTTGAAAAGAGATGTGTTTTTAATTAAGCAATTTGCTATCAAAGACCTACAATTTACACTTTGAAAAATAGTTGAATATTTGAACAATGATATAAGTATTAAATACCTAAGATATCGTTTACTTTAGATTTTAAACATATTAGATATGATAAAAAGAAGGCACCCATTCTCTATCCACCTTGAATAAACGTCTCTCCTGAGACAGAAAATTTGGGTTTTGATGGTCGCCATGCTTATTTTTGGAAAGGACATTCTTATCCACCCATTCTGATGCCGAGATTTGACCATTTCTGACAAATAAACTGTTCTTGTTATAAAAATTAACTCACATGAAAAGAATTATAAAACTCAAAAAAAAAATCTTTCAGCTTTTGTGACAGAACGCTACCTAGGGGGTCAGGTGACCGCCTATATCACGTGATTCACACATGAGCAGAACGGTGGCAAATGTGCATTAAAATTGGAGAGGATAAATTTAAAATATAATCAACACTGAAACCAAATTCTGTTTCTTTTATGGAAGTTATTCCATTATATATATAATTAGTTCGCGAACTTTTTGATCACCCCTCGTATGCTTTAATGTACAGTAAAAGATTTATTGCACTATAATATTTTATCGTAATGTTACCCTCAGTGTAAGGAACACGCTTGACAAAGGGTAATACAGCAAAATGTCCCATGGAAATCAATCGAGTACTTACCTTTCATCCTGAAAATCTTAAGGTGCCAGTTCTCCGTCTGAATGAAGCCGAATAAACTGGACCTTAATACATGTACAAGCTTGCGTCCAATGAGGCTTACTCGAAAACAACACGAGTGTAGAGGTAACACACTTTCAGATTTTAAAGGACTTTTTGAATATCAGATAAACAATGAAAAGGTCGATAAATCTTTTCGAAGCTTTTTAATTTAGTAATTTAAAACGGATATTTTATATAAAAATTTTTGCAAGTGTGGTGCGCTTTTCTGTTTGCAATGTCCGTACGTTGAGACCTTGGGAGACACAGAAAGTATATGGTTTGAGGGAATTTATTTCAAGGATTTTCAGATGAAAATTCTTCTTGATGTCACCGACCTAATAAATAAAATCACGATGGTACCGATGTGTACTTTGTGTATTTTTAGGTAGAGGGTATATTTAAGAAATAAATATCTCGTTTATAAACTTCAAAGGAAATTGTAGTGGGCCGGTCACGTGATAAAATCCTGTTAAGGTCGAAGGCCTTCTCAGAAGACTTGCTCACGTGACCGACCTACTTCAATTTCTATCGAAGTTAATAACCCTGTTATTTATACTTCTATACATTTGAGATGGACAATTAAATATATTTAGATATAAATATTGCACTAACCGGTCGCCGTAGATTTCCAACAAAAGTACGCAAAATGTACATCAGCTTGAAAGGCGGTTACGCTACGAATTCATTTGGCTAAGGTTTCTATTTCGAAGGAAATATTTTGTTAAAGGCTACTTGTGATCAGTAACTGTGATCATATTATGTCTGGGAACTTTTTATTTGTGAAAATCGATAATCAATGCTAAAAAGACAAAAGAAAAACATCCAAAGACTGATAATAAAAAGTTTTAGGAATTTCGGTCGCCTAAAAGGGATGGATGGATGGAGACACTAGCCAGTGCCAGTTAATTTACAACCAAGTATTTTAATTTGATCAAAAACATTCAGTCTACGATTTCAGTAACTAACGGCATATTTATGATGTAAACATAGAGACATTGGCGACAGCATTGAACTACATGTAAGACAGCGCAGATCGAAGTGTTTGTCAGCTGTTCGTGATTGCGATGCTTTGATATTTTCCAACAGCTTTACACATTTATCGTGAGTATAATTTAATGAAAAAAAATTATTGATTAGCCTACATCATGAAAATTTAAGTTAGGTCCACTAAAAAAAAATTAAAGGATTAACGTTAGAGACTGTGCAGCTGACAAAAGTGACATAAAACTTGTAAAAAAAAAAAAGGCTAATTTCTGTCGGTATATTCTCTACGTATACAGGTTAAATAAATCGCCAAAAAGGTACGAAATACTTGTTTACATTGTAAATAAAACAATTATTCTACTTCTTTTTTTTATTCATTTTTTATACATGAAAAGTACGTATCTGTTATATAATATACCGGTAGATATCATTGCGCCGTGTGATCCTGTCATGTTTTGACCTCTGACAAATTTCATACAGAATTGCAGATATTTGCTCTCTGTATGTTTATATAACAGAAAGACACCACAAATGTATATATTTAATAAATATATCGTATCAAAAGAAAAATAAGTAACATCTGGTGCCTGTTTTAGAAAGTTCTTAAACATGAACGTAAAATTAAGCAACTTTTTTCCTGACATCCTAAATCAATATTCAATAATTTCCATATAAATGTTGAAAAGATGCCAGAACAACAAAATCACTGATTTGAGGAACGTTAGTAAACTCTCATCAACAAAGTACCATGACTGCTTTGTATAATCCATTTTTCTCGCCATGATTAATTTTTTGCCTTTTTATATCATTAAAAAAAAAAGAAATATACGGAATTTAAGTCAGTGATTATGTGTCATTATAGCTGCAGATCTGTAGTGCTATGGTTTTAAATATTTGTCTTTGACCATAACGCTAGAGATCCCGTAACGCAAAAAAGGTGCAATTTACGGAGCAATATTTTTTGCGCACTTTTGGAGAGAATTTCTCCACTTTCTAGCATTGGTCAATCAACTACCTTTCACTCCCTAATTCTAGACACATTCTGTAGCCAATATGTATATTTTATCCACCTCCCAACCATTTATAGTTGTCTCTACAGGCAATAAACTCGCTTGAAGTGAATTTTCAGCAATCTAACAATTTTAAAATCAAGCGAGTATATCACTTGTAGAGACGACTATAAAGGGTAGGTAGTTGGATATAATATAAAGATAAATAATGTGCCTAGAATTTAGGAGTGAAAGGTAGTTAATTAAACAATGCTGGAAAGTGGAGAAATTCTCCCTAAAAGTGCACAAAAATATTGCGCCGTAAATTGCACCTTTTTTGCATTAAGGGATCTGTAGCGTTATGGTCAAAGACAAGTATATTATATAAAACCATAATGCTACAGATCTGCAGCTAGTGTCATTAAACAATACCAATTAAATTTTTAAACCATGAAAAAAACCTTACACAGATAAAAAAATATATCAATATCCTTTTTTCGCAAAATGTTTTTGACAACTCGTTGCCCACTCTGGCATAATCTCACTGCTTGCTTTCTATGATTGTTCAAACATTTGTAGTTGTTGCATGTATTCTGCTGATCCCTAAGATGATGGAAGTGCTAAGTGTGTAAAAAGTGTTTTAATTGCTTTGTTTACAATGTACATCTCTGGCAGCTCAGAATCACAAGTCCTTTGTTGAAATCTGAACAGAATGTTTTCTACATTGAATATTTTATACATTGAATTGACGACGGATTTTTTCCGTTATTCCCCGATCATGACAAGGAGCACACGGCGGGTGTGACCGGTCAGCAGGGGATGCTCACTCCTCCATGGTACCTGATCCCACCTCTTATGTTTCGGAGGTCCGTGTTTGCTCTGCTCCTATTTTGTATTGTTTTATGGACTTTGAAATTGAATACTGTTCGTTATCTCCTTATCCTTCTTCTACCGTATCATTTTGTCTTTGCACAATGCGATATATGTCCTCGTCCACTGTTTCTCGATTTTTAAAGCGTTAAAAAAGCTTTTTCACAAACTATGTTTATGCATTAAGAAATGTACAATTATCACCTGATGATCATAGCTTCACACTTGTGATCGCTAACCAAGACTTTTCAAAATGTATTATGGATATAAAATACAACAATCTTTTAATGGGATAGTGAATGATGTATCTGTTTCCCAAACTTGAATGGTCCAAAACGTTAATTTTTAGGCATCGCGTATATTTTTTTTGAATGATTACGGACGGATTAACATCACTCGTATGTTTATGACAGCGAGCCATTTTCTGTGCTTAACTTTCAAGGTTTCGGACAACGGTATTGTCCGTGAAGTATCACAGTGAAAAATTCACTGTTCCAGAAAAAATCAAATCTTTATTTTGGCCTGAACTTTTTTTAATTTCTTATTTGTATCAAGACAGTCATATGTTATTTCTCACGATATGTTTCATGAATCTAATTGTTAATTGACCAGTGACACTTGTTGGACTATTGATATGTTATAATTACTGAGAGACAAGAGTGTTATATCTCATGCTAATCTCTTATAACAACATTGTGTAATTATCTGTTTTCATGTCCAAACATCAAAGAGTTACTGAGCTTATTTAATTAGTCCATACCTGTGAATCTTTCACTCATTTTACTTTATGCCAACACCTGTCAATTATTTACTCATTATGCACATTCTTATAAATAGTCATGTATAGTTTCAGTCTTTAGTCTGGAATAACTGGAGGCCAGCCTCGACCACATCCGACTCGTTAGGACTCTGAGTTAGGGGCCACTTCGGCCATATCCGACTCGATCACTTTTAATGTCTGTTTGTTGATTTATATAAAATGTTGCCATCGTTGAGACTCATCTAATAAATACGGAATCCTTCATCATTTGCTTTATCTCTGGAATTGCATCTTGGTGAACGTTCGGGAATACTGCACACCTATACTTCGTTTTTACCTTACGGCCACACAGCGCCTCTACCTTATACCCCGTGCCATCTACGCCAACATTCTTACCCCGTTCTTTCTGCAAAAAACCGATGCAGTTCTAGAGTAAATCTTAGGACCGTCCAATTCTACTCGGTCACAGAAGAAAGAAGATTTTTCATAACAAAAAACACAATGGGGACCTTAAAGAACTGCTGAAAAAGCTTCCAGGTCTTGAAAAGGCAGAATATTTATTTAATGTTTTATAGCGCGCAAAATTTTTAAGTAAGACAATGAAGTTCTTTGTATCCTCAAAATTAACCCACCCCCACCCCACGTGTATATAAATTCAAAATATGTACACGGAATTTTAAACACATGTTTTTGTTTTTGTTTTTTTTCTTTGCATTTTGGTGCAAAGGTAGAGAAAGAGTTTTCCTCATGAAGCCTTATGTCAAGAAAGAAAACATTGCAGAAGACTGGACCGAAACCCTATCTCATTTGGATAGGGCTTTCAATTCT
The DNA here is from genome assembly GCA_003671525.1 of Saccostrea glomerata. Taxonomy (NCBI): domain Eukaryota; kingdom Metazoa; phylum Mollusca; class Bivalvia; order Ostreida; family Ostreidae; genus Saccostrea; species Saccostrea glomerata. The sequence goes on along the minus strand of PRKT01000558.1, from coordinate 263,934 downwards.
GAACCTGAATTGAAGGTATGAAAATTTGGTTCATATTTCACAAGTAAGGCAGAAGACCCTTCGTGTCTTATATTTGTAAAAGGATGTGCCAGGACAGGGGTATGTAATGCCTTCTTAGTTGGTGGAGGGGTACAGATGGAGGAACCTTCAGACTTAAAGATGTCTTTACCTACCTCTTGTTTACAAATTACATTTAGGATCTGGCATATCCGAAAAATTACCAGATTTTTGAGTTTTTGCAGGTGTAAATCCTTAAAGACAAGGAAAACAAGTTTGCCATGAGCCAAAATTATCTGAAGTTCACAAAATTATTTGATGACTTGAAGAAATAAAATATTTAATGGTGTAAAATGGAAAACATTGAACTAAGGCTAACAATTTTTGTATTTGTTTTTTCAATGTAGGACCTATGCTTACAATTAATGTTTTCTATGCATAAAGCATGCTTTAAAGAACTGATTAATATTGTTTTCGGCTATAATCAAAACCAGTATTTTGGGGGTAATAAGTGTTTTATTCATTTGAAAACTTCATTCATCCCCGTCTGAAAACTTTTTGTAATTTTCATTATATGTATGTTCATATGGTGAGTTCATATGGTGATGTCAATAAACAAGCATGCTGCTTAATTAAGCATTTAAAGTGTTGTTTTTATCTGAATAAAAATTAAAATGTAACAATCTTCCTTTGGGGGGGGGGGGTACGTCAAGGGTTGTTGTAAAACATTTTAATGAAGAAAAACTAGAGGTACTGTGAGCAATGAGCTCACTAAATGATACCCCCCGCTTCCCATAATGTCGATGTGTTGCTTTATATTGTTTTACGGTAATGTGTAAAGAGAAATAACTCGTCCCGTCAAATGTTATCCAGAAGCTTCTATTATGTGACGTCATATGTAAACAAAAAATGGCAATGTCCATGTTTTGCTCTGGGAAACCTAAAATACGTGTCGAATAAAAAAGTAAAATAGGAGGTGCACAATGGCAATATGTAATGAAGATTCTGTGAAAGTTTCATTCAATTTCACTCAGTGGTATAAGAGGAGCTGCGGATAAGAGAAAAAGCGTAACAGACGGACGGACGGACGGAAATCCCGATCACTATATACCCTCCCGCTTTTCAAGCGGGGGGTATAATAATTTCAATATTTTCAAATAATTACAGCTCATTTCCTTTCTCCATAGCCTAGTTTTACTGGATAAATTATTGAATATTAATATAATTTTCTGTAATTTTTGAAAAATACACCTTCGGTATAAATATATCCATTTTATGTGCCTTCTTTTAAACTCTTTTTATAAAGGTTAGTGATCGGTTGATCAATTGATATTGTTTAACATCAGATCGGTAACATTTCAGCCATTTTTCGGTGGTGAAATGATGTTCTCGACAATATTTTTTTCTGTAATTTTAATAGTCTAATACAATCTACCTGCATGGGAAAAGAGATAATTCAGATGCTCATACTGTTTGCACTTGTGGGGAAAATAGTGTAAACCTTTGCAAATAAAGAATGACAATTTCTCAGAGATCAATAAGAGCTTTCTTTTCTTGTCAGCTTTTGTTCTGAAAATTAATGTCCGCCGTTTTACGGATTTTTCTCCTTATTACCTCAAACGGCCTATCTCACATTGTTACATGTGTAGACTTTAGTTTATTACAGTGATTAAGAATTTCTCCAAAGTTTAAAAAAAATTTTTTTTTTTATTTTCAACTTCCTAAATTCAGCGTATTTAGATAATAAAATTATGTCAGGTAAAAAATAGAAATGAACAAAAAAATCCGAATAACTGACATTGTCGTGCTTTCCGCTACAATCAAGTAACAGAAAAATTCATGGAAGCACGTCAAAAACATAGCCTTTTAAACGGGGTAAGAAACACATGAAAACACTGATCGATTTGCTTCCCTTTCACCGGATTCCGATTACGTGTATATAAAATGAGAATATGGCCTGGAACAAATAAACAATTTATTTCTTTTTTGACCAGTTTGGGCAACTGAGAGTCAATTAAGGTAAGCAATATTTTACTAGGTTTATGGATTTAGTTGATTGGTGCTTAAAACTGACGGTGTAGTAAATTTAAAATCATGACATAGCTGTAGGAAAGCGAGTATACTTTTCTGCGCAGCGAAAAGTGACACATACGGTCTGACTTAATATTCATTTTTCCGATTTTCTGTTTTAAAGAGCAAAGCTTTTAATGGTAAATTATTTAGGTTATTTAAAATTGTGATATACTGCTGAACGTCAAGACATTATTTTCAAAGACAAGTTTAATGAAATAGATACTTAGGGATTTTTTTGGAAAGAAAATAACTTTGCTATATCAAACCCCCTTCAGTCAGCACTACAAGTAAATGAAAAATTGGCGTGTTTGTATTTACGTTCATAGAATTAGCTATGCATTTTGTATTTAATTATTTTTTTCACCTACTCTCAACTACCTTGTAATGTGTAAAACACCCTTGGTTTTATTATTGATTTAAAGTTCTATTATGTCTGATACAAATTTAAAAAAAATATTCATTCGTTTTTAAGTATCCCCGTACTTAAAGTTTATCACAGTTTTATCTATGTTTACAAATTGTCGCAGAGACGGTGAAGGGAACAGGTTATTAGATTTTGTTACTCAAAAATTATATAGATTAACTTTTGTTAAGGTGCATTTATGCTTTCCATGTCTACTGTTTCACAATAAAGGACAGACGTCTAGTAAATGCAGTGAAATAAGTGATACGTAATTGTGATAATAATACACCACAGTTTTGTTACTCGGCATGTCTTTAAATGTGGCGATTTAAACTTGCATTCGTTTTTTTAAGTTAATATATTAGGTTAGGATTTTATAGTCATGTAATATTTCGGAGCTGACCTTGGAACACAAAACCTAAATAAAAATGTCATTTAAAGAAGAAAACACGACGGCGAAGTACAAACTGTTAAACAGGTTGGGAACACATCCCCTTTAGCGAGATCATCTCGCTAAAGCGCGATTATCCCTCTCTAGCGGGAGAAAATACGTCTCGGAAAACCTAGATTTGTACTCCGATTCAAACTGTAATCGTGTTAACTTCTGAAAAAGGAAAATCCGGAAGCAAGTCAACCCATTCGATAAATATTTATTGTCTCATCTCAATAAATTTGCTTCAAAATATTGCCTCTACTGCTGAAAATCATGGAAATCAGAATAAGTTGATGAACAATAGCGTAGCCTTCCTACGGAGGACCACAGGTGATAATTTCCAGTACAAATAAACTTACTCCGGTTATACGGTTATTGTAATTGTACGTTTACCTTTTTTTTTTAAATACGCCTGTTTGAAAAGCGGCATTATATACAGAATGATATAGTGATGGGGTGTCCGTCACTTTGGACTTTCCGTAGGGCATGGCGATCTCGACACGGAGTCTGTTTGGTGAGCATAGATTCTCATATCGCCTGATTGACTGATATTAAGCCCCACCTTCTTACTGTAAAAAGCGCCCTCATTGGTTCTTCGCTACATTCGTCAGTTTCCAGGATCTTCTAACAGATTATATTAATGCTTCTGTATATTTTACCCGTGAAATAAAAAAAGATAGACGTTCAATGTCTGTTTTAAATTCTTGTCCTACATAAATTAATCAACCCTAAAAATTATTTTACCCTATAGTTTTGCACTTTGCAAGTTATATTAAAAAAGTGATATTTTAGACGGCTAGAAATGGTACATGTAGATGGACGATTAGGAGGGGGGGGTTACTAGGAAAAAATACAGTAGGGAGGTTGTGCGACTAGACTTCTTTAAATGTATAATAAACCACGCTTTTAATCAGGCGTGGGAAAAGCTATCGACATAACCACTTTCAAATCACAACCATTTTAACTGAAAGAGTCTCATCGGTGATCAATCAAAGACTCTTCTAATAAGGAAGTTATTCATAAATGGTAGATCATCGCTTATATAAAAAGGTGTCAATAGCATCTCTTATTAACTCAGAAAAATTACAAGGCATAATAAAATGTTAAATTCGAAGTATTCCATGCAGTGTTCGTAGATATTTTTTTTCAAAATGAAGCATGCCTATAGCAGTATGCATCCGCCGCCAAAATACGGCTGAAATTTTGCCGACTCCGCATTTAACAATAAGCAATCAACTCTTTTAGTTTTTTTTTTAAAATTTTATTTAAATTTTTGGGGCAAATTTTTTAGGACCCCCCCTTTTAAAATATAAAAATGCCACCTGGACTGTGTTCTTTCATGTAGCCATTGTTTTGGAAAGTATCTGATTCTCTATTAAAATTTACACATGTTAACTTATGCAGGATCCCAACATAGGTTTCCAACGCAATTAAAGTGTCCTCAAACGAAGAACTGTTCATCGCCATCTGTTAAAACATTAAGAATTTATGTCATTAAAATACGAATACCTAGGGCATACTTCTTTAAATTATAACAACACGTTAAAAGCAGTAATTTCAACAATGCAATTTCGCATTTTTGTTTTCTCTAATTTCGTATAGTTATGAAAAGTAATTCAATATAACATGTTATTCACTTTCCACAGGTACATGTAAGTTTCAGTATTAATGAAAAGAAGGGTAAGCGGTAACTGAAAATTTTTTTCGAAGCTACACCCCCCATGCTTTCCTGAATTTACAAGTTTACCATGTATCAACATTTATACTAGTACGTCAATATCGGTTATATAGATTCAGTATACTTATATTGAGTCTATATAACCGATATTGACGTAGTATGTTTGAAATATTTGATCTTTACCTTTTTTTTTATTAATTTGCTTTTCAATTTTCTATTAATTAATGGTTTATCACTATTCTGTACACATTTTAATTTATACTTTTTTTTTCTTTTAAAATCATGACTTTTCCACAAACGTTACAACCCTCTTGCGTTACCGTACTTCTTAGCGTCAACCAAATATCAAATTATTAAGCAAATATCACGGGTTTCTGAAGAGCATTATTTTTACTTTTTTACAAGAATGGAAAACTAAGACCCTAACAAATATTATTTAGATATCTATACATATTTTATATGCTTCAAAAACATATATGACTGAAAATCTTGAAACCTTCGCTAAAAAAGGCACGATTTTCACGTGGATTTCAGCCTCTTATAATCAAACGCAGCAGTAATTGTCTTAAATTTCTAGCCAATAATGTCAGCTTTTTGTAGTGAATTCACGCTTCAATGCAGCTTTCTCCCGGATTTCAATTCGCACGAGATTTTTGATTATTTTATAACGAAAACAACAAAATTACCGTTTATGGTAATGTTTTTTCTTCCGCTAAAGAGGGATAATCGCGCTTTACATTAATATTGAGATTTTAAATACCAGCATATATTTAAAGTGATAATCCATTCAAATCATGTGCAGTATTATATATATAGCCAATAACTTTGGAAACAATCTCTCATCAAATATTTCCGACCTGTTAATAAAAAATGATCAGAAAGGTCACTTAAACCCATATTATCTTATAAATGATACTACACGGGCTAACAGAGGGTAAAGTCGTGTATTGCAATTTTATCACGCCATAAACTTTGCATGTTGAGCAATAATGCAAACTTTATATCTGCCAAAGACATTCTACAATCACCCAGAAAAAAGACTGGAGAAATGAATATATTTAGTATCCATTCTTTCTTTAACTAAAGGAAAATATAAATAAAGAAATATTGTAGATAATAATATTTCTGGATAAAGGATTATTAAGGGATCTTTCAAAAGAATACAACAAATATTAAAATAAAAACAAACTACTGTGGAGGGACCCCTTTTAGCATTTTAAAAAGATCTTAATGAGTTCTTTTCTTTACTGATAATTTGTGGAAAAACAAGTGAATTTTTTAACAAAATAGATCACCTATACAAAATTCATTCTGAAGTATGTATAGAAACCATGCAGACATGCACAAGAAGTTTACAACGTGACAATCAAGACAATTGTTCATTTGCCAAAAATATGTCCCATTTTGAAAGCGATTTACTGTGGATTGAATGTCAAATGGAAGCCATATTAATGCATTGTAGATAAAAACAATATAAAATCATTTGTCGCTTGGATGAATTGTTCTACAACAACATGGAATAATTGCTGGATCGATAAGACTTGCATGATACATAGAAATGGAATTTAAACCTTTAAACCCTTCAAAGAGGAAGTAAGTCAACGGTTATACAATGAAATGACTGACAATTTTGTTTTGCGTTTTGTAGAATAACAGACAAATATGGATACGTGAAGAACGTTAACATGTTATTTCGAAAGAACTTTCGTAAATTCATGGTACTACGACATGATCTAGTAGAAGGGTCAAAATATTTTTAAGAAATATTAGGATATGACTTCGTTTGTACTGCCAACATTATTGATATTTCAAGGAGTTATTTTAATTCAAGGTAAGAAGGCGTTTTAAAATGAAATTCTGTTGACAGGTGTACAAATCTGCAGTACAAAACATTAGTAAGGTGTATATTGGCTGGAAATGAATTTTAAAACTAAGGAATGTGTTCATTCCAAACCATGGACAAAGTCGCTTCCTTCCTGTAAACTGAGTTGGGATGAACAGAAACTACTCCTATCAACCTTATCAGTCTGAAGTATGCCTTGTGCAATGCGTAACCCCCTCCCTTAAGCTTTGCAGTGTTTAACTTACTTGTTGCTATCTTATTTAGATAAATATTTTTGTTTGCCCAATAAGCATATTGCTTGATTTCAATTCTCAAGAAAAAAAAATAGAAAAATTGTTTACATTTACTGCTGATAGTACTTTAGGAATTGTATAACACAAGGAGTTAAAATGAATGAATTCGTACAAACCAATTTTTTGTCAAAAGGACAGTAATATATTTTTATTTCAGATTTTTATCAATATTTATTTAAGAATAAAAAATGTTACCAAATATAAATAAATAAAACGTGTTTAACAAGATGGGCATAAGGTTTTTGATATTAAAATTTACTGTTATGAATCATAGGATTGTTTTGGCAGCACGACGTGCTTCAAGTCAAAACAGAACATTGACACAGTTATATTTCGTACATTCAGCAGTACTGTAGGAAATATATTGTTTGAAAGGATAATTAATTCGTGACTGTGTAAATTGATTAGACTTGGTACCACAGTTAAGAGATTAAACACTTCAATAAGAATACGATTTCTAGGATCTTCTGGATCCACACAATCCTCGAAAATTAGAACGCTAAGAAAAAAGAGTAATCTCATTTTACGATATTAAGTTTACGTAAAATCATTTGATTAGATATCTCGTGACTCTTGCCTTTGTTTCAATACTTATATGGAAGGAGAAACTTTTTAAAATCATTTTTTTCAAATTCTTTGTTTAAGGTATAATCAGAAATGAAGAAGAATTAGAAAAAGGGACTTGTCATTCCGAAGAACTGCGGGTTGAGGTGTTAATGGAATGTCACGTGAACATCGTCCGGATAAACATTGTGTCAAAGCTGTTTCAAAACAGCTTGGCAGAATGCTACAACAATAGTGGAAATATAAATTGCTTCAATGAAAACAAAGTGAATAGTTTCTATAACGGCAGCAGTGGACTTTTGGTATTTATTACACAGTTTAATCACAAGCATCACGCCGGCTATAGACTGTGGGTTAACGCTACATGTCATAATCAAAATAATACGAAGGAGAACATCCTACTAAAACCATGTGGTAAGTTTCCATATTTTACCTTTATTTTCACATCCGAATATTAATTCGGTAAATATAGTCTCGGAATGTTATCTGCCTTTTCTTCGTTATCTTCTTCTCAAGCCTGGACTTATCTCTTTCTAGTCACAAACAATCACTTTACATCTTGCTAATATTAAACAATTTTCCAGGACAAGTTGCTAAATCTACATTGTCTTAAAATCCAACTATACAGGAATTTTGAATCTTTAAAGGTACTTGGACACAGATTTGAAGTCAATATTTTTTCTATTATATTACGACTTATATATTTTGATAGCATTTTTAAAATTAATTATAAATCTTATTTTATTTAAAAGTTATTAAAATTTAAAATTTTGGCGGGTTTCATTGACACATCCTTGCACTTTCACTAATTTTAACCTTTTTCTTAATCCTTAGGAAAAGTGGCAATCTTATTGTGTATTAATGAGAAATATTAAAACTTTTATCCAGAAATTTTTTTATTCAGAGTAGAAATTAGAATGCAAAACTCCTTCACAAGTATCGTCATTCCGAACTAAGAGCTAGTTGCGTACAGAGTTTAGCAAATCGAGCACACTCGTGTTACATGTATGTACACAGTATTTCTAAACAGGGCACGAGTTCTGTTTTTGTTGATGTTTTCAATTCACCGGGTGCGTTCAATCGTCACAGTTTGCTTACCACAACTGCACGGACTGACAATATAGTGTTTGTTTGTTTTCCTTTCGAACATGTCTACTCTGAATTTTCTGGATTATAGTATTAATATTTTTCATTTATACACAACGAGATTGCCACTTTTCCTAAGGATTAAGAATAAAATTAATTTGTGAAAATGCAAGGATATGTCAATCAAACCCGCTAAGAAATTTGAGATTTTAATATCTTTTATATGATATAAGATTTTTAAATAATTTTTGTGTGAAATGTTATTAAAATATATAAGTCGTAATATTATAGAGAGAATAATAACTTCAAATCTGTGTCCAAGTACTTTCAACGCCCCTCTCTATAAGGCATTGTATCCTTTACATATCATTATGGTTTCCAATAAAAACAAGAGGCCCATGGGCCTTATAGGTCACCTGAGCATTATGCAACAACTTTCCAGTGACTGAATTTGATTCATGTTTTAAGCCAGATGCTATGGCATTCACAATTTTGAAAGAGGCACCATTGATCATTATAACAATACACTTCGCAGTTGCTTAGTTTGTTTACTGAATACCCAAAGGCAGGGTAGAGGAGCAAAAAATGCATGTCAACTAATCAGTAGTGTCCCTTTCACACATGAACCCCTGACCCTTAGGCCTAGATCCAAACATTGCATAATTTTTAAAAAGGCATCCTTGCTTTTCAAAAATATTTGATTAATACCAAGGCGCAGATTTCAAATAATTCATTAATTTTTAGTATAATATAAGTACCCCCCCACCGTCTATGGTACCCCTGACCCAGAGGCCTTGAAATTCACAATTCTGGAAGATTAGGACCCTTGCTCATCATAACTATATAGGTATGTTCACCTGCTTAATACCTAGAAAGGAAAATTTTCAAAGAATTTATTAGAATTTCACTATAAAATCAATAGAGCCCCGCCCTAACACCAGAAACCTGACCCTGGGGCCATCAAATTCATAATTTTGGAAGAGGCATTCTTGTTCATCATTACTATATACTTAGTTAGTTTATTTAATACCTAAGAGCAGAGAAGAAGATTTTCAAAGAATTCATGTATTTTCACTATATAATC
>PRKT01000558.1:224662-250842 GCA_003671525.1 Saccostrea glomerata | reverse complement strand
CCCCTGCCGACAGGTTACGCCCGCCGTGTGCTCCTTGTCATGATCGGGAAATAACAGGAAAATTTGTTGACAACTCCGTGTGTATATAATGGCCTACAATTAAAGTATAAAAAACGTCAGTTCGCTTTGTCTTTATGATTAAATGTACTTGCTGACAAGGTCATTGTATCAACCATAGAACTTCCGAAATGATGACTTGAAACAAGACTTCTGATAATCTTGTTTAAACACCCAATTTTATGTTAACGCCCCCAAAATCTACCTGATTCAAGATCAATAATTTACCGCCTGTCAATCATTGAAAAAACAATAGCTTCTGATTTGATTGACAGGTCAGCCATCCGTGCTTCCTGATAATCTGAGTTTGCATGTTTTGAAAACAATTACCTGGCCACGCGTCAAACGCTTTCATGTACCCGCATAGTATACACGCGGGTTAGAAAACTCTAATTTGTTTGAATTTTATTTCAAGAAATAATTGAAAGTAGATTATTAAAACATTGGCACAATAACACATTTCTTTTCTATCTTCACTGCTGTTTGTTATTTGTAAGTGTAATATCGTCCACGTTATCTGTAGAAAAAAGACCGCGTCCACAGAAACCAGCTCTATTTGCCGTAATTGGAATCCGACGATTTAAATTTTTTTTTTTAAGAAATGGGATATAAGAAAAATATTCAGCACTTATAAACGGCATAGCATAGTTTTTAAAAGATTGTTTTATTTTGTACTATAGCTATAATCCGTATGATGTTGTACAGAGATTGATGTCAGAATTAATGCTCGAATTTCCTCTAGCGTCTGTATATGTACGTAATGAAAAAGTAAAGATAATTAATAGTGATCGATTCTGAAAAGAAATCTTTCTATCAATAAAATTTTGTTAATACACGAAGAATAAAAAATATGGAATATTTTGGACAACATTGTTGGCCAGAAAAAAACAAAACATTCCGATCGCGGTAAGTGCATGTTCACATGCACGACGGGAAGGTGGATTAATATTTTTTTATTTCAATATCAGACTTTTTTCATCAAGTGATTTCTTTTATTGAAGATTAAAAAAGATAAATATTATTGATTTGTAGTTTTTACTCGTGATTTTTCTTTTATGTAAGGAAATCATTTTCTAAAACGATCTACATGTATCTTATTATTTTTTCTTCCTTCATAGCATTACTATGATTACAATACGTTTTGGTTTCATATAAATTTTAAATTAAAATAATTATTTTACGTAGTTTCACTCAAAACCAGACACAAAACACGTAATGTTGACCCTGATTTCCAAACACAGACTTCCTGTGTAATGCTACGTATACACAATTTTTTGACATCTTGGGTATTAAGGGTCTCCATGTAAATAACACCACTGTTACGTCGACCACTCCCCCTCCTCAGGTAACCGTTCGGTAAAAAAATTGGGTCTTTAAAAACTTTTTAAGTACTGCAAAGCCATGATTAGTGATATTTATATGGGAACCATCATCAGGTAGTGTAGATTCTAGTTGGTTCAAATCATAACCCCAATGTAATAGGGGATCCAAGTTTAACATTAATTTTTTTAGAAAGAATAGCAAAGCCATGATTGGTGACGTTTATATAGAAGCATCCTCAGGTAGTGTAGAATTTAATTTGTTCAAATCATAACCCCCAAGGAGTAGGGTGGGGTCTCAATGGTGGATAAATTTTTACAATAGGAAAATAAGGGGAAAATCCCAAGAACAGAAAAGCTATGTTTAGTCATATATCTAAAGAACAGCAACGTTATAAGCTGTATTAATATTGAGGTTTTTCAAGTTGTATCAAAATACATGCCCCCCTTTCAATTCTGATATAATTTATGCTTTTTCCTAGCCTAGTGCTTAGGTGAGCGATGTGGCCCTTGGGCTTCGTGTTTATCCTTGGTCGAGGAGGGGCGGGCAAACATTATTTTAAAGGTGGCCGTACGTATTAAAGACTTACGAAGAATGACTACTTCAGCAGCCATGTTTACTCTGGCACACATGGGTCACATAAACTCAAAAGGAACATAAGTGTTTTGGCTTCTGGAGTACTCAGTGATAATTAATTTAATTAATGTTGCAGGCATTTCTTTTTATGCCCCCGGATCGAAATATCCCGAGGATATATTGCTTTTGTCCTGTCTGTCTGTCTGTCTGTCTGATGTCAAGTTAAACCTAGCCCATAACTATTGCGCTGTCAAAGGTAAGTGTATACCATTACAGTGTACGTCCCACTCAAGAATCGTTTACATCGGTGGTCAGAGTGTTTTCACAAACACATCTTGTTTGATAGACTTCTAACGCTCAATTAATGAATTGTACACTTAAATCTAACAAAAATACTTGTACATGTAGTATCCATATTTTATGATTTTATTTCTAACACATAAACCAAGAATCAGAAATTTCTGACAGGCAAAGTATTAAATTTAGTAAGTAAGAGAAAATATTGCCATGGATAGGTCAAGTACTCAACATTAAAAACATGGAGTTTCATCTTAAATACAGTGTTTTTTACCTCTTTACATTCTCTGTAAAAATATAATATTGATCTCTATCATATAAACGTCAAATGTTCTTTTTTTTAGCTGCATCTTCGTCCTACGTCTACGCCGGGAGCGGCAAGACGAATCATATATCCACGGCACCTATTGTGTTCACTGTTTTCATTTATTGCGACACATTCCGTTGAGAAAAGAGCAGGGAAATGAATACAGAAAACGATTACTTGTGTTGGTGCCATTACAATGCAGCATGTCAGGAATTCGCGCCGTTCCAAGCATCTATAAACGTTTATCAGGAGAAAAAAAAAACAAAATTAAAAGCCAACTATTTTCAGTTTGAATTTATGTATAAATTTACAAATGCCTATCATATACTCAAGAAAAGTACGTGATTGTTCAAAAATTTTATATGTTCTACTTATTATGTTAAATGTTCGTTTACGTGTTCGATATGTTGTATAAAGTCAACAGCTATTTAAAGAAATTTGTGCAGAGGTTTTAAATCTGAAATGAATGAGATAGGTGCTACTCTACTTGTTCTAGTATGCAAAAGGAATATTTGTCATGTACGTGTTTTTAACGTATATCATAAAAATGAAAACCCAGCGAAAAACAGAAAAAGAAAACTTCTTAGAAGCCTAAAAGTTTTGCCACGAATAGCTTGATGAAAAAAAAAGAATGGTTCCTTCTTCATTTCAGTGGATTTGTTATATTATAAAAACAGAATTTTGTCCATCATTATTTATGTTTTGATGACGTTTCACATATTTTTTAGAATATTAATTTCAAGATTTGGATGTTGTTTTTCTTGCTTGTTATTTCTTGCTTTTTTTTGTTCATAAATATACCTAAGTAATAAAAAACCTTTCTGTAATGTATAATGTAAAACATATATTCACTCTCGTTGAACACAAGAAGCTTCCACGTATGTTTCTAGGATTCTTCTGTTATCTGCAACGTGTTGCTAAGTTTTGGGGTACTTCTACTGTATTGATAGCATATTATCGTATTTTACGGAATTAGCCGCATTATATTAAAACTCCTTAAAAAACAAACAGACTTGCACACAAAAATGAACGCAAAAGAAATCAAAATCCTAAAACGCATTATAGTTTGAGAAGAAAAAGTACCACGAAAACGCAAATTATTTTATTTTATTTTATTTTTTTTTACACTTTTACGGAATAAACCGGATGATTCTAAATCATCCTTAAGAAAGAACAAACACAAGAAATTAAAACAAATCGGAAAACGGAATAAGCATCACGAAGCACGTGGTATTTATTGTTGATAAACTCCTAGAGCAATTTCCCGGACTGTATAAAGTTAAATGTTTTGTTAACATTTATGATGATACACTTAAATGTTTTTTTCGTCACTTTATTTTTTTTGAACAAAATATGGTTGTTGTTTATTTCGATATTAATTGTTAGAATTTGCATAAATAAATTTTTTTTTGGATCTACAGAAAAAGCCAAATGAGGCACATATGGTATACCTGATAAATAACTATTTCTATATCGCATTCCCTTGACTATTTCGTTAACATTCATCGGAAATTTTCTCATCACTTTAATCTATTCTGTAAACAAAATTTGACAGTATTTGTTGTGATAGTTATATTTTATTTCAATAAATATTCTTATATTATACTTCTTAGCGGTTTAACCAATTCTTTTAAGAAACTTACTGTTTTTTTTTTTGTTTTTTTTTTTTGCTTATATTCAGTTGAAATAATGAACACTGGAATGAATAAAACAAGTTTCTTCAATATTCGATTTATCAAAACCAGCTTCCAGGAAAATCTTCCGCATAATACAGAAGTTAAGGGTTACATTTGCTATCCATATATTCATACGCGTCGAATTTTAGCAGTTCCGGAGTGCAGTCAGGACTTGTAAAGATATTTATTAGTTAGCACATACTATATTAAAAAACATCAAGTTAATTAGTTATTAATTTGTTTTAATATTGGATGAAAACGCATGTCGTGTTTTGGAAAATAAAGCTTAATTTCCTTTTCGTAGTACTTTTCCAATGAGCTGTCTGTAGGCTTCCGGTGAAAGTAAAAGTAGCATGTCGGTAAATTGAAATTCGTTGATTTTATCTTAAATTGTAAAAAGATTGTGTTAAATATTCCAACAAAATCAAAATTCCTTATCTACATTACACTCTCTCTACATCTTCTCCTGTGATCTCTCATTCAGACTAATTTTAAACGATTGATCCAAGACTTGTCTTGTGTGTGTTATGTACCACGTGCAGATAGTGTGGGATTCCTTCTGGTAACTTTCACAAAAGTTAATGCACATTTGCAATTTTATTGATTGCTTAATGAACACATTTAACATAATGTATTTTATTTAGTAAGATACAAGATGATTTGAACATATTTTATTGTATATACTTTACAATTGGGATTGGGCAAAAGTTCTAAAAACTTATTACGCCCTCTCCCTAAAATATTATAAGATAATGCCTTTCTATTTTTTGTTTTAGAATAACTGATTTGTTCACAATGGTTGCTTATATAATGCATTCCTTATTTTAACCATAATTATCTTTGATTCATTGCACTATCAATACAACATTTAAAAAAAAAATAAATTATTAACAGTATCAAACATCCGCTACCGTTTTAGCAGAATTGAATGTTAAACTGGACTGTTCATAAACAAACTAATAATGTTTGAAGTCAGGTTCCATAGCATTAGCCCTCAAAATATTGTTTTCTCACGTCTAGTGTGAGAGTGATTTAAAGCCGTGTGCGACAAACATATAATCTCTATTTATATCTTCAATGCCTCGCCACGTGTTAATAGTAAATATCTTCAATGCCTCGCCACGTGTTAATAGTAAACGGCATACTTGAAAATCTGGCCTCCCCCCACTGCCCTAGCCTGGCATTCAAAGTTGAGCTGGCACCTACTATAGTATTTTGGATTATAATTGTTTCAATTGCAGAGCTGCACTTATTAGAAACAGGGCATATAGTCTTGACTTCTTTTTTTTTTACATTTAACTGCGTTATTTTACTTTTAATTAATGTATCATTAAACCTTCGCTGAAAAAGTGACAAGTTTCCATGTCATGGGTGCTTCTCCCATCAGAAAAAATTTAGTTTTTAACATTTATAACTTTAAAAGAGTGACAAGATTTGCTGAGAAACAATGGATCAGTCCACTTGACCAAAAAAAAGTGTTATAAAAAAAAAATGAGACAGGTGGTAGAACACGAGCTTTAAGAAATTAACAGAAACATTAATTATCTTTTAACTTTGAAAAACTGAAACCAAATAAAAATCAACCAAAGCAATAAATTTCTGAAAGAGAAATGATTTAATTAGGTAAAAATCTTTAGAAAAGCAAAATCTGAGACCAGGCAAACTTTTGAGGCCAGGCTAAAAATGGTTTGGAGCCATATTAGAGGCCAGTCCACTTTTTGGGACCAGGTCAGGTTTTATAGTACGCCGAAGGTAACTGCATTTAAAGTTATGCATCAGATCGTCATCAGACAATTTTGTTTATTTTAATTTACCTCATTTTGAGATTATATATATATATATATATATATATTTCAGATGTATTTCTATTTGAAAATTTCTGAATACTTGTACTTGTAACATCAAATCAACCCCATATACAACACATCACTCCACAGTGTAGTGTGTGAAGGGTAATGATTTTTCACTTAACTTCATTTATTACCACTTACCAGGAGGCGGTCGGTATTATATGATATGAAAGTTTGAAGTCGCTGTGCGTTTCTGCGGAGTTAAAACAATTTAAATAAAAATATTTAACATTAATATAACAGTATATTAAAAAGAGCGTCTGAATATTTGACAAGAACGCACAAGAAACATAAAATTAATTTTTTAATAAAGAATGAGGTAAATATCTCATCCAATCCTAATTGAGAAACTTAGACATGTTTGAGCAATATTCTATGCAGAGTTGTCGTTCGTTCCTCTCTCAGACACGAGGTGAATGTATGAGCCGATGTTTGATGTGCGTAAAAAATTAGGACATGTGTTGAGCTTAGTCGAAAGCAAAGACCACGTTATGTATATAATTGCACAATTTTACTTTTTCTTTTTAAACAGGATTTGTCGTACCTTTTTATTTTAAAATGACGTGTACACATGTACATAAATAAAAATTTCAAAAATATGGTTAAATGTTAATTCATCAAAAGACCTATCAGGCTACAGAATATTACAAGATTTGGTCCTAGCAGACGAGGATAATGCACGTTTTACAATGTGCCAAGACTTTTCCCGTGAAAGAGAAGAAATGTAGTGGCGGATCTAGAGGGAGTTTATTTTTTTTCCTCCAAGTCCAATAGAGAGCAAGGGGCCCCACGTATTTGTTGCTTTTCTATGAAAATAAAACTACACTGCATATCCAGCTGTAGATTACATTAAATTTTAGTTTTAAACTTTTAATGTAAATGCCTCTTAATTATACAGGCCCACGGTTTGTTGACGCAGAGGACCAGGGGTACTTTGCTTATATATACATGTAATACTGAACATGCATTATATAATTAAGAAAATCATGCAATGTCGTGCACAAGCGTTTAATGTCACGAGGATATATGTATTAACAGATAAATATAAGATATAATTATTTTAAAACATATCTTAAGTTTCTTCATGAAAGGAACAATTCATAGGTTTGATGTCGATTTTTGACGCTTGCTTCAATATATGTTTCTTGTTACATTTTATATGTGGGAGATTGTTGCCAAATACACACAATAAGATTGAAGACTTTTTTGTAAATAATCAAGCCAAACTATCAGTAGTGTGTCAGTATCAAATATTTAAAAACAGCAAAGATCTTCAATTCATGATATGGACATATGAAAAAGAGTTTATTTTGATAAATGGTAGAGCATGATTGTTCAAATTTACAAATTATACAAATCAACTTTTAAGGCAAGTCCAAAAAAGGTTTGGAGGCTAATACTGTAGAAGGGTAAATTTTTCTATTCTCATATCTATACACTTTATCTGTATGGGAGGGAGAAAGTTTTGATGAACGTGAGATACTAGTAATGGGTTAATTGATTACCGGGGTTGTTCGTCTTAAAACCGCTTGACTGCTGTCTCAACCATCCTCCACAATTCCCTTTTACGCATTAGTTTTTAAAAATACTTATATTTAATTATTATGTATAGATATTTTTACGGGTCATAAATTAACCTGACTTGGGTTGTTTGCATTCTTGGTATTGTCTGTCACCGTTGTCATGTTGTAAATTTTGTATTTACTGCCACCCGGTAAATGCAAAATTTACAACATGACAAATATATTAATATTGATATTACTTGATGCCATTACTGGTGAATTATGCATATGTGATGATCAAATAATGCTTTAATTTCTTTCAACGTAGGATGTGCTTTTCCAAATATTGTTTCTCTTCGTTACATCGAAGGCGATGTTAAAATGCAGTATCATATCATCTGCCGAGAGGATGTTCTTATGGAACCAGAGGGTGGCTGGTGTAATGAAAAGCGTTTATATTTGGCTGTTTGTAGAAGCGATGCTTTAGCTAGAGGTATGTAAATAACATTTAGATAACAGACTTAAGATCTCAAATTGAAGTTGAAGATGTACAAAATCACAAAATACCATTGATATGAAATTACGTCCAAACGATATTCTTCTGACATTGAGTATGGATCCTAACCCTACTTAGCTGCCCAGTCAAATTGCATCTATTTTCTGTAGCTTTACTGTCATTTTACAGTCAAGTACATGCAAATACTTGACTGCTATGTAAATTATTAAAAATGTAATTTGTTGAATTGTAATCAGTGGTGAATTATGCATATGTGATGATCAAATAATGCTTTAATTTCTTTCAACGTAGGATGTGCTTTTCCAAATATTGTTTCTCTTCGTTACATCGAAGGCGATGTTAAAATGCAGTATCATATCATCTGCCGAGAGGATGTTCTTATGGAACCAGAGGGTGGCTGGTGTAATGAAAAGCGTTTATATTTGGCTGTTTGTAGAAGCGATGCTTTAGCTAGAGGTATGTAAATAACATTTAGATAACAGACTTAAGATCTCGAATTGAAGTTGAAGATGTACAAAATCACAAAATACCATTGATATGAAATTACGTCCAAACGATATTCTTCTGACATTGAGTATGAATCCTAACCCTACTTAGCCGCCCAGTCAAATTGCATCTATTTTCTGTAGCTGCATTGTCATTTTACAGTCAAGTACATGCAAATACTTGACTGCTATGTAAATTATTAAAAATGTAATTTGTTGAATTGTAATCAATTTTTTAAAATTTTATATATCTTTTGAAAAGAGGAGGTGGCGTCCAGGTTCGGGCTGTTTCAGTCCTACAGGCGGCAATTGGCTTCAAATACCAGAGGTAAAGACAAGGTTATAGTTACTCCTACGGTTGAAGAGAAACCTGTCATGGTAAGCTTAAATTGTTCATAATGGTGACATAAATACAATGGCCGATATCAGCCATGACAGTTTACATACAAATTTAAGGGTGTCAGTGAATTGTTTCACATGGCAGTCTAACCTTAAAGCAAATTGGCAAAATGTACAAGCTGTCATTCCGTGATGTCAAGTTACTGTGTCAGGATATACACTTTGCTTTTCGTAAAGTGTACAGCGTGTTCATTCAACTTTGCTTGATGACACTTTACCCTTAAGTGCAATTAAAATACTTTATATCCAAAAACAAATATTAAATGAATATTAAATAAAAAAAAAGATAAGATCAACCAACCAGCACGAGAAACTATTAACATTGAGAAAGTTCAGTTTCTGAGACATTTATTGTGGTCGCAATCGCAATTAATATATGCGTATATCCCATTTTGTGTTACTTTACTTTAACGCTACCCTTAAATTTATATGTAAACTGTCATGGCTGATATCGGCCATCGTACATAAAAGAATTTAGGAGCAACGATTGATGGTCATTACACGGGTTTATGTGCAAATATTTTGTTTCAGTTGAAGATTGGTCACGGTCACTTTAAGTCTGGAAAGTTTAGCAGAATCTCAGTTAACAGTTTATGATAGAAACAAAAATTAAGTTTCAAGGTATGCGGCGTAGTGTTGAACTTTTGCATCTTTTTTGTTACGAACGACAGAGGAAAGGCTGATCGGCAAGTAAAGACCCTCCTTGCTTTAATTTTACGAAGAAATTGCCGAATTATATTACCATACCTTATTCATACGCTTTAATCCCACAAGAATCATACATGGTATTCATTCTAAATGCTTTTAAACTCCGATTTCTTGTGTTTGTTTACACTGATTTTCGTTACTTTTCACTTTCACTCTGCTACTGCATGATCAACAGTTATGACGTCACGGGTTTGGTATGTAACCCCTGTGATAACTACAGAGGCCCAGGAACGACAAAATTCCGTTGATATTATTCGTCTGCATTTTTGGTACATTTCTACGACCTTAAATCAATCTTAGATATCGATTTTAAGAAATTGTTATCTTTAAATCTAACGTCATATAGCTTATTATGACGTCATAGCATATAGGCAAGTAGAATATTTGGTTGTTACCTTAACCTACCTGCGTACCTTGTTCTCACTGCGACTGGCCTAAGTCAATGGGTAGCAACACTTCCTGCGCTCGGCACTTTGAAGTGAAAGTTGCGGGTCATTCGGATGAGACCTTAAAAACAGAGGCCCCGTGTCAGCGGCAGGCGTTGGCACGTTAAAGATCCCTCACTGCTCAAATGGCCCTGAATGCCGAGTGAAGGTCAAAATTCGAGGCACTTCACCGGCATATGGTGACGTTTCCATACGAGTGAAAAATTCTCGAGGGACGTTAAACAATAAACATTCAATTAACCTACTAGCCTCTCGAGACTAGCGCGCAAACACTTACAAGAGTGGTTAGCACATTCAGTCTTAATGACATCTCTCCCCATACCGGAACCTGCTCCTGCACAAGTGCGAACACAGAACTATCCCCATCTCCTATGTATCTCATGCAAGGCACTCCATGGACCTCTGCTGCCTCTAAAAAGCCTTCCAATATGATGTCTGCTTCCATGGCCTGACTGCTCTCACTCCAGTTTTTAAAACATTCATGCTTATATGCTTTGACACCCTTGGACTCTGCGCTACTACAGAAGTAGCAGTACCGATTCCTCACCCCCATAGGTAAAAGTTTTCCGCTTTCCGCACAAAATATAACTGCTACCGATTCTGACGCATTGCAAGTATATTTATGTGATCGTTTGGACCAGCCACCATCACACACAACATAGATGGCTGGAACCCCATGGTGGAAATCGTTCTGGGCAATAACTTAGCTCTTCTTCTCTTTCCCAGCTTTTTTCATGTCCTCTTTCAGAATGTCCCTCCATGCAATTCCTATTACTGTTTCAATCTTAGAGTATCTGTTCGAAAGAATACCTGGTATTCCCATTGTACCTAAAAGTTCATGTAAACTAGATACGCCACCTCCAGATGCAATGGACCCCCATACACTGCGTATATTAATATCACTTTCCTTAAGGTTGGTCTGACAGGTACTAGTAGTTAATTCCAAATCTTTAGTACATTGCATGTTAATTTAAGACTATGAGAGACTAATAACACTACATTCAGAAAAAGAAGATGATGAAATTCCAGACATTGTCTGAGAGACAAATTTTGTATACATCGCCCCATGAAAATTTACAACAGCCATAAATTTAAAAAGTTGATTGAAATTGATTACTCTGTAAACATCTCACATCTGGAGCTTAAAAAATTGCTTTCGAAAGTATTACCTTGGCACCCAATAAACCATACTGCAGTCCTTGCTTGTACTTTGCTGTAGTCTCTTCACAATAATTCTTAAATCATTGAGAAAACATCCTTGAACAAGCCTGTATAAAGATTTCCTCTTTATAAGTTGCTGAGATGTGATTATTATAGGTCATGAAAATTCATGATTATTATAGGTCATGAAAATAATGATTAATGTAATCCCTGGTCATTCTGATGGAAGGTAAGTTCTTCAAACACTATTCATAAGTCGCGCCTAGAAATCGAAAACGAAACTAAGGTATTACCCAAAATGTAAACAAAATGTCGGAAGTGTAGGATAAACATTGTTGTGTGCCATTTTGTAATGGAAATGGAAGGCTCTGATGAGATTTGTCTCCCATGGGATAGCTGACAGTGTAGGCATAGAGTTTAGTCAACTGATATTATCACTTGACACACTTGATCAAGATGAGAGTGACAATCTGTTATCTGAGATAGGATTTATCTCTGGTTTTGCCACAAGGAAATTTACAATCTGCACATATATCATTGATTTTAGAACAACTTCTCCAACAGTTAATGCACCGTGGATATTCGTCTAACCCTGTTTCAACACATTCACAGTAGTCTGCTTCTTTACTTCATTGAACGCATTGATACGTGTGAAAAAGTAATGGTATCCTGCACAATGGTAATAAATTTCCGACATTCTTTGTAATGAATACATGATGGAAATTCCATAGCAAATCACGCTAATGCGCTCGCTATGTTAGTTACGGGTTCAACGTTTATCATGCGCTTTTTTGACAGGTCCTGTCGAGATTGTTTTACAACGTTGACAAGACTCAAATGCTAAAGCGACAAAATCACAAGACGAAAGACCACCATTAAGCAATAGCTTAATGGTGACTTAATGGTGGCTTAAAGAAGTTAATTCCTTTAAGCCACCATTAAGCTGCAACTTACAGGTGCTTAATGTCCAAACCTCATTAAGCTACCATTAAGCCACCTTTTATGTCAACACGCATAAACTCGGGCCCTGAGAACAAAGTAAGCTAATAGAGCCGTAGGGGCTTGCTCCCGGTGTCTAATAATTATTTATTTTTATAAAATTATCATTGACAGTAATAATAAAACAAGACATACTTTATCATTACCGTATTTGATTTTATATGAAATAAATAAGTTTTACATGCGTTGTTTTTATTATTAGTGTATATGATTTCTTTTTTTTAAATAAATAATTATTACACGCCAGGAGCAAGCCCCTGTGAAATATCTTAATTTTTCACTACCGAAAATCAATTTGTTCTTAAAAATTATCTTTAAACATGAACACAAAATATACATTACTTTAAAAAATTATTTTTATTTCATGTGTTAAAAGCAACATTCCGCTACAGAATTCACAGGAATATCAAGTCATATGTTCACATGAAAAAAAAATCTCGTCTTTTTTTTGGAGGGAGACTTCATGTACCGGTATAAAAATTTTTAGTTTTCAAAGAATAGAGAGGTTGAGATCTTAAACCTGTACGTGTACTTGTACTTGTATATATTTTGACGTACACATATACTTTTTTTTTTTATTTGTCTGATGAGATTTTTATGACGTGTAACATGTACGTGTACACCGCGATCGGTGTCTCTGTTTCAACTATTTAGAAGTTTTTTTTTGTCATCAGTTAGTAAACAAAACTTGATGAAAATAAGTGCTCGTGAAAGTAAACATCCTATATAATTTATAACAATCACATTTTCACACTTAAATTGGCTAATTTTTATTATTAAAGGTACACGTTTTCACTTACGTGTAGATTCCATTCTACAAGTTTTACGAACGTGTAGCAATCTTGACGTCACTAAAATTATTGACGTAATAGACACAGAATTTAGGATATTCCCCTACTAGACGTACCCGTACACGTTTGAAATATCAACCTCTCTATTGACTTTTACATCATGAATTATTTGAATAAATTCGTTATTTTCATAATTATATTGTGCAGCGGTAAGTATCTGTCAAAATTTAGTCGGTCTTCAATGATCGTTATTTCAAAATCGATTTTCAGAAGAACTGATCAGTTAATTAAAGTTTTGAAACTTTCTCGCGGGCAATCCTTTTTTATTATAAAATGCTTTAATTTCATGATTATTATGTATCTGACGGACATTTAAGGGTAAAGAATTTGGTCATATTAGGGATGGAAATCCTTAAGAGAACTTTCTTGAATCCAATCCTGAATTATTTTAGAAAATAATAGAAAAAACTTGATCATTCATTAAAGGCCTTACTGCTTCACAGTAATTTTAAGGACAAAACTATTTGGATAATTCAATCTGTAATATATTTCAGTGTGAAACTGATGAAAAATAAAAAAAAAATTAACGAATAAACAAGACGCATTCCAGTTAAGGTAATTCCACCCTCCTGTGATGTCGTAGGTTTTTGCTAAAACTGGAATTAGTTTAAATTCATACCTAATGGAACAATATCTTTTTGAGGAATGCTTTATAATAGGTGTAATTATAAATGTTGTTAAGTAAAAGAATTCTTTAAATGCATATTTTCTTTATTTAATCATTTATTTAATCTTTAAAAATGTTGACAAGGGCAATAACTCCTTCTAAGGTCTCTTCATCCAGGCATTTGCTTTATTGTGCTTCTAATGTGAAATAGTCTCCCTGATATTCACAATTCAGAGGTATCTTATACGTAGGAAGTATTTGGGAACATTCAGCATCAGAATTGTACATTTTAACCAGTTTTTAAATATTTTTCAAAATACTGTTTACAAAAAATTGCGATTTTTATGTTGACATATACTTCTCTTTATTTATGTTTCGCATCTTAAATAATATGGTGAACTATACATTTTTTGCAATAATTGGAAAATTTAAAGTACAGTTATAGGTATAAATGCAGTTTTTGTACTTGGAACCATTAAAATTGTGAGGTTGGAAACACCTTTAAGTGCGCAATGGAAATATCGACAATATTTTGTAATTTAAGATATATGCATAATCGATGGCGATTATTTATACTATATTATTTATATCGGATAATTGTAATAATAGTTAATAACTACAAATTAAGGACGATTAGAATTTAAAATGAGACTAGTCACGTGATGCGACAGTCACGTGATTTTAGCACATTTACTTGCAGCATTGAGGTTACCTATAAATTTCACAAGAGAAGGGCATAACCAAGTTAAAATATCAAGTTTAGTTTATAAATATTTCCATTTCTTATTTTTGTCTCTGTGATTACTCTTTGAAACTTAGCGAAGTTAATTTCTTGATAAATCTGCCGGAATGTAAATTAGGCAGGTCGAAAGGTTAGGAGCTTGAGTCCTAATATGCATGCAATCTCGAGCGCATCTGTCTCTGTGTCTGACGCTAAGGATGCAAAATATGCATGAAAAATCTCGTGCGGCTGCCTTTGTTTTTGACGTCAGTTGGCGAGGTCTATGGAAAATTGGCAAGGAAGTCCTCGTGTAATTCAAATCTATTTTTACATTTTAAAAATATAAATCTACAATTTTATTTCACAATGAAATGGCAATATAAGGAATCACTGTCTAGTTCGTATAGTATGCAAGGGCATCAACGATATTGGGAAACATGGGATAATTTATGCATAACGGGCAAGCCCGTAACTGTATATGCGGTATTGTTGTTAATACATTTTTTACGCTTTACTATTGAAATGTATGGAATGATGACGTTTTTTTAAGCCAATTTGCGAAAATAGTTTCTTTTTAAAAGATTTGAAAACTTTTTAAAGATGTAGAGGAATTATTCAGTAATTTCAAAATGTGAAGATGAGGTAAAATCAAATTTATTACTTTAAAAAAACAGAAGTCTCGGTCGAGACTGAAGCTCTACTGGTTTGAACTTATAGCAGTGAAATCAGACCAAAACTGTAGGAGGAGTAGCATTTTGAAAGAATTTCACAGAAATTTCTATTTTTAGTAACCACGGCAACACCGTTCATCGAAATCAAAAACCGATACACAGAATTATGTATCTTAGTGTAGTCTACTTGTGTGCCAAGTTATATTGAAATTGTAGGAGGAGTAGCATTTTGAAAAATTGTTAACAGACAGACGGACGGACGCATTACTATCGCATAAGCTCTTTTGGTCTCTGACCAGTAGAGCTAAAAATCAATTTGTCTTCTTGCTAGATTTTTTGCTAAATAATTTCACTAGTATTGTGAAATTCATATTCTGATCACAAAGTCAGAATGAACGGTATAATCATTCCTCATGCATGAGAATTAACATACAGCGACAACAACGCGAGTGATAAAAAATAAGTACCTGTATTTTTAGGAAATTCATGGTCGATAGGATTTTAGACATAACACAAAAATCTGATCACTTTATTCGAAAACGTGCCAACACCTGCTGCGACACGGAACCTTGGATTATACGATAGAAGGAATGGAGATAATGAACAATGTTCAATATCAAAGTCCATAAAACAATACGAAATATAAGTAGAGCAAACACAGAACTCCAAAACATCAGAGGTGGGATCAGATGCCATGGACGAGTGAGCATCCCCCACAAAAGTTTATATTTCTTACAGAAAAAAGAGACTGCGAAAGGTGAAAAAAGTTTCCATTGATTGTTTTTATATTAATCTTCATCTACCATCCTTAAAATGAGCTTTAAAGGTCCGCTTTTGAAAATTATAGAGCAAAGAAAGCCAGCGACACCACAACTTTTCCCAGTCGACTGAACTGTCCAGAAGTGTTTGCGAAATCCGTAACGCTTTCAACCAGCCTATTGCACTAAATTGGAAGGTAATACATTCTTACAACCGGTGCGCATGTCATTTGGTCCCGAAGACTTCATTAGCAACGGATTTTTACAAATATATTTTCTAAATGCAACAAATCACCGCTTTGGAGTTGAAACCCCATATGTTACTTAACCAAAAGCCCATATGTGCCCTACTACACGGTGTTATTGTGTGGGCTTTGTGGTAAATAATGAAATTATTGGTACTAAAAGTCAATTAAAAAGAACATTTTTATATTCATGATGGGGGATGTTTGCAACCTTGTTGAAAGTTGAAAAGTAATGCAAGAAAATAAATTTTATCATGATGCTAATTTAATTAAATCTTTGAAAATAAACTAAAAATAGTTTGAATCAGTAAGTACCAGAAATCCACATAATAGTAGAATCTCTTTCTAGCTCGATAAATCAGGTGTGATTAGGCATGAACGTCCTGTCGGCTATTCGTGCCGCGGGCATTATAGCACCGTTAGGCAAAATGAGTCACTGGAACACACCATTCTTTGAGAAGGTAACATATAACTTAATACTACAGTACGGTCATTTAAAAGGTAATTAAGCTCTTTATTTCTAAATAAGAACGTTTCATTTATTTCTTCAAATAGTGTGTAAAATCCGTCTTGTCCCCTAATACTTCTTTGCACTCAGCATCATGCATGCACTACTCAAACCATCTATATCCTATTCTACATCCTTTTCAAGCACTCTGTCTACAACCAATCCTACCTCTGTATCCCATTCCATCTCTCTTTCTGCATGTAGTGCTGCAGAGGTAATTGAAGATTCATCACCACCCTCCTCCCCACCTTCTTACCAAGCTCTTACACTCTGCTTTCAATATCCCTCCCCACAGCCTTCTACATCATTTTCTATATCTTTGACCTTCACCCCGTAAATGTAAAAGAGAGGTCACCAGTATAATCTGTCAGAGTTAAACAATCAACATGCAGAACGAACAATAAAAGTACACAGACTTCTTTCTTTGCTGCTGGCCTGACCAAACAATGTAATGTCTGCCTTTCGGAGGAAGTAAAGGGATACTGGGTCGGCTGTGACCATAAATCGCGCCGATGCCAGTACTGGATACATGACCGATGTCCGAGTTTCACATTACCCAACAAGTCTATTCTTTAAAAAGTGAAATCTGTTTGTCCATCTCATTTGTAATGCAGTTTATTAGTTGTTTATTATTGTTTGAAATCGTGCAATAAAGATACAAAGTACACATTATTTACTGTATCTAAGCCTTTTTTTTAGTTTGTCAAGGTTTCTACAAGCTTGATTCAAGTGTTTCTCTTTGGGTGCGCCTGGAGGTAGCCATTTCTTAGACATTTTACTTCTTGATTCGAGTATAAAGTCACACCCTTCCCCTTTACTAGGATGTCCTGATTCTAAAAGAAATTCTTAAAGATTTATTTTATATAGTTAGTTTCATGTGATATTTCATTATATAACTTGTCTTTTTAAAAAAAAAATAGGACAAACTTAGGAACACTTACTGATGAAAGACTCGTTATCATTTATAAATGTGGAACTTACGATTGTGTGCATACTCTTATAAAGGAGCCCAAAATTTCGATTTCTTGGAAGTTGTATTTATTTGTACCAAAATATAATGGTACAAACTTCAACCTTGCAGCTATTATAACGTCTGAATTTTTTCTCCAAACACCACAATGTAGGTGAAAATGACCTCCTGGTTGAATATGTCAATATGATTTAGTGTGCCTTAAGGTATAATTATTTAATTATATAAGAAGTTAATTCAAAAATTCATAATTTTTAATGATATAAAATAAATGATATCTATTTGATCGAACTTGTAATTATTTAATTAGATAAGAAGTTAATTCAAAAATTTATAATTTTTAATGATATAAAATAAATGATATCTATTTTATCGAACTTGCAATTGGGGTCCTTGACTCCACAGCACTACTGAAATATCCTTGTGCAGACAGTTTTCCGTCAGTGCTCACACAATGTTTGACGTAGTAGTAATTCATCTCCTTTATTTGAGAGAAAAGCAAAAGAAAAATGATGAAAAATGAAATATTATGAACTGTTTTATAATCACCATACTTATATGCATACAAGTACCTGTGTCGAAAAGCATTACCTCTAGGAACTGGAATGCTCTGTGATGGTCATTACCATCCATACAAGATTGCAAAGCTTTTGGCGTTCTGTATTCCAGCATCTTTGCTAGGTCCTTCCCAAGACGTTGCATGTGAGCTGTTTATCGAACTTGCAATTGGGGTCCTTGACTCCACAGCACTACTGAAATATCCTTGTGCAGACAGTTTTCCGTCAGTGCTCACACAATGTTTGACGTAGTAGTAATTCATCTCCTTTATTTGAGAGAAAAGCAAAAGAAAAATGATGAAAAATGATAAAAAATGAAATATAATGAACTGTTTTATAATCACCATACTTATATGCATACAAGTACCTGTGTCGAAAAGCATTATCTCTAGGAACTGGAATGCTCTGTGATGGTCATTACCATCCATACAAGATTGCAAAGCTTTTGGCGTTCTGTATTCCAGCATCTTTGCTAGGTCCTTCCCAAGACGTTGCATGTGAGCTTAATTATGGCTATAATTATAATGATCGAAAGTGGTGACTTAAAAAGAAAAATATATGTAAAATTTATATTTAGTAGATGACATATTAATATTATAGGAATGGATGATGCTGAATGAATTATACGTATCATTTATAAATGCATCCCTTTAATATAATATACCTTTCGTCATGTTCATTTCAAAATGACCTAGACTTGGCAGCAGAGGTGTATCTTGCAGTTCTGGGTGTTCCCTAATGACTCTGCTGACAATGCGATAAGGGAGTCCATCGAACCCAACAGCCGTCCAGATTCTTCCTCCGCCTGTTGTCGACTCCTTTATGGTGGTCAGCACTTTTATAACTGCGTTAAAGGAACACGGATTGGTGGCCACAGGATTGCTCATTACAACTTTTGGATTTCTATTATCGTTATGATCTCTAAAATTGTACGGGTCATGGCGAAGTCTGCATTTAGAGGACGGCTCCTCGTCTTCTCTCAAACTCTTTTGTCTGTGTATGGCCTCTTGGATAGCATCTGAAGGACCTGTTAACCCTTCTTTTTGTTCTTTTATAAAGTTCTGCAGACAGCTTTCTAAGAAAATCACTCTAAAATATCTAAATATATCTGAAAATCTATCAAAATTTGAGAAGATGAGAGAAAAGTGTTTTGAAGTTCTCTGAATACAGTCATTTTCTTAGAGAGATGTCAGGATTCGCTACCAGAAAAGATGAAGAATAAGCTTAACTTGACGTCCTCGACTATGCACCACCAGTGAAAATGTTGCTTGAGACGTACCTTCGTTCTCTGGATCATCTGGTGACCGGAAGACGCAATAACATGTCATAGGTGCATGACCCCGTATCGAAGACTCCGCGGCACGAATAGCCGACAGGACGTTCATGCCTAATCACACCTGATTTATCGAGCTAGAAAGAGATTCTACTATTATGTGGATTTCTGGTACTTACTGATTCAAACTATTTTTAGTTTATTTTCAAAGATTTAATTAAATTAGCATCATGACAAAATTTATTTTCTTGCATTACTTTTCAACTTTCAACAAGATTGCAAACATCCCCCATCATGAATATAAAAATGTTTTTTTAATTGACTTTTAGTACCAATAATTTCAGTATTTACCACAAAGTCCACACAATAACACCGTGAAGTAGGGCACATATGGGGTTTTGGTTAAGTAACATATGGGGTTTCAACTCCGAAGCGGTGATTTTTCGGGGCCAAATGACATGCGCATCGGTTGTAAGAATGTATTACCTTCCAATTTAGAGCAATAGGCTGGTTGAAAGCGTTACGGATTTCGCAAACACTTCTGGACAGTTCAGTCGACTGTAAGGCTGTATCAATATATCGATACGTATCGATATTCAAGAAAAATATCGTATCGAAAAATTACTTCCAATACGTATCGGACAAGCAGTTTTTCTTCTAATTGTGCTAAAAAGGTGGAGATTATAATCAACAAAGATTATATTTCACCTTTTTTTAATTAAAAATGATCAATATTTATAGATTTATAACAGAAATAACACAGTTTTTATTGTTATAATAAAATCCATAACAATTTTATTTTAACATGTTGATTTTACAGTCATTAAAAGTTTCGATTTGAATTGCTTTATTTACTGACTAATGACTATGGGATAAGAACTTTGAAATGGGTAATAAAACACTAATTTTTTTTACGAAATCCATGCATTAAATGATTAGTAAGCCTTTTTTGATGGACTTGTTTTAGAATCCAATATATATCGCATATCGCTTTAAAATACATCGTATCGTATCGAAATTTTTTGCTCAATACACAGCCCTAGTCGACTGGGAAAAGTTGTGGTGTCGCTGATTGCTTTATAATTTTCAAAAGCGGACCTTTAAAGCTCATTTTAAGGATGGTAGATGACGATTAATATAAAAACAATCCATGGAAACTTTTTTCACCTTTCGCAGTCTCTTTTTTCTGTAAGAAATATAAACTTTTGTGGGGGATGCTCACTCCTCCATGGCATTTGATTCCACCTCTGATGTTTTGGAGTTCCGTGTTCGCTCTACTTATATTTCGTATTGTTTTATGGACTTTGATATTGAACATTGTTCGTTATCTCCATTCCTTCTATCGTATAATCCGAGGTTCCGTGTCGCAGCAGGTGTTGGCACGTTTTCGAATAAAGTGATCAGATTTTTGTGTTATGTCTAAAATCCTACCGACCATGAATTTCCTAAAAATACAGTTACATATTTTTTATCACTCGCGTTGTTGTCGCTGTATGTTAATTCTCATGCATGAGGAATGATTATACCGTTCATTCTGACTTTATGATCAGAATATGAATTTCACAATACTAGTGAAATTATTTAGCAAAAAATCTAGCAAGAAAACATATTGATTTTTAGCTCTACTGGTCAGAGACCAAAAGAGCTTATGCGATAGTAATGCGTCCGGCGTCCGTCCGTCTCTCTGTCTGTCTGTCCGTCTGTCTGTAAACAATTTTTCAAAATGCTACTCCTCCTACAGTTTTGGTTTGATTTCAATATAACTTGGCACACAAATAGAATACACTAAGATACATATTCTGTGTATCGAATTTTAATTTTGATGAACGGTGTTGCCGTGGTTACTAAAAATAGAAATATCTGTAAAATTGTTTTAAAATGCTTCTCCTCCTACAGTTTTGGTCTGATTTCAATATAACTTGGCACACAAGAAGACTACACTAAGAAAATAAAGAGACTTTATCAATTATCATTATTCTATATATTGCTGTTGTAAAGTTTCAAATCCCAGCTGCTTAAGTACTTTTCTCTTCCTTTGCTATAAGTTCAAACCAGTAGAGCTTCAGTCTCGACCGAGACTTCTGTTTTTTTAAAGTAATAAATTTGATTTTACCTCATCTTCACATTTTGAAATTACTGAATAATTCCTCTACATCTTTAAAAAGTTTTCAAATCTTTTAAAAAGAAACTATTTTCGCAAATTGGCTTAAAAAAACGTCATCATTCCATACATTTCAATAGTAAAGCGTAAAAAATGTATTAACAACAATACCGCATATACAGTTACGGGCGAAGCATTTTATAATAAAAAAGGATTGCTCGCGAGAAAGTTTCAAAACTTTAATTAACTGATCAGTTCTTCTGAAAATCGATTTTGAAATAACGATCATTGAAGACTGACTAAATTTTGACAGATACTTACCGCTGCATTATATAATTATGAAAATAACGAATTAATTCAAATTATTCATGATGTAAAAGTCAATAGAGAGGTTGATATTTCAAACGTGTATGGGTACGTCTAGTAGGGGAATATCCTAAATTCTGTGTGTATTACGTCAACAATTTTAGTGACGTCAGGATTGCTACACGTTCGTAAAACTTGAAGAATGGAATCTACACGTAAGTGAAAACGTGTACCTTTAATAATAAAAATTAGCAAATTTAAGTGTGAAAATGTGATTGTTATAAATTACATAGGATGTTTACTTTCACGAGCACTTATTTTCATCAAGTTTTGTTTACTAACTGATGACAAAAAAACCTTCTAAATAGTTGAAACAGAGACACGGTGTACACGTACATGTTACAAGTAGGGATGTCAAAATTGTCAATAATTGGTATTCGAATATTCGATAGGAGTATTCGAATATATTCGAATATTCGATAGAGTAAATACATCTTGATTTATAAAAGATATATCTTCACTCTCCTGTTAACCAGTAAAGGTTTTTTGCAATTATTTTGGAATACAAACTCATGTCCAGTTTGTTGAATGCATAACAATTATAATTTTTTTTAATGATCAAATATATGATGAGTAAACATAAAAATTGTTACAATTATTTTTAAATTCAAAAGATTCTTCACCATATTCCAGATTAATTGATCGTCTTACTAAAATCTACACGGATAGCTCTAAAAAAAATATACCAAGCAGAACAATTATCTAACGGAGAAAAATTAAAAGCAATTACTTTTTGCTAATTAATTTTCTGATAATGGTTTAATGATATTTACATAAACAAGAGATCCATGTGTTAACTGTCAAACTGTATCCTGATTGTATGTACTGGGCACTATTATACCACTAATTAAGTGAACAAATAAATCAATTACTTTAATAGATACACTCTTCACACCTATAAGGTAATCCAAGAGGAGTGTCTTTTAATTTTGAACAAAATTGATTCAATTTCTAATAAAACTTGCCAGATTTTTCTCTTTTAAATGCTTGTACACTTAAAAACGAATATTCGAATCATAAATTTATATTCGAATATCAACTCATCGAATGAATATTCGAATATTCGTTGACATCCCTAGTTACAAGTCATAAAAATCTCAACAGACAAATTTAAAAAAAACGTGTATGTGTACGTCAAAATATATACAAGTACACGTACAGGATTAAGATCTCTATTCTTTGAAAACTAAAAAGTTTTATAGCGGTACATGAAGTCCCCCTCCAAAAAAAAGACGAGATTTTTTTTTCATGTGAATATATGACTTGATATTCCTGTGAATTCTGTAGCGGAATGTTGCTTTTAACACATGAAATAAAAATAATTTTTTTTAAGTAATGTATATTTTGTGTTCATGTATAAAGATAATTTTTAAGAACAAATTAATTTTCGGTAGTGAAAAATTAAGATATTTCACAGGGGCTTGCTCCTGGCGTGTAATAATTATTTATTTTAAAAAAAGAAATCATATACACTAATAATAAAAACAACGCATGTAATAATTATTAATTTCATATAAAATCAAATACGGTAATGATAAAGTATGTCTTGTTTTCTTATTACTGTCAAGATAATTTTAAAAATAACTAATTATTAGACACCGGAAGTAAGCCCCTACGGCTCTATTAGCTTACTTTGTTCTCAGGGCCCGAGTTTATGCGTGTTGACATAAAAGGTGGCTTAATGGTAGCTTAATGAGGTTTGGACATTAAGCACCTGTAAGTTGCAGCTTAATGGTGGCTTAAAGGAATTAACTTCTTTAAGCCACCATTAAGTCACCATTAAGCAATACCATTAAGCTATTGCTTAATGGTGGTCTTTCGTCTTGTGATTTTGTCGCTTTAGCATTTGAGTCTTGTCAACGTTGTAATACAATCTCGACAGGACCTGTCAAAAAAGCGCATGATAAACGTTGAACCCGTAATTAACATAGCGAGCGCATTAGCGTGATTTGCTATGGAATTTCCATCATGTATTCATTACAAAGATTGTCTGAAATTTATTACCATTGTGCAGGATACCATTACTTTTTCACACGTATCAATGCGTTCAATGAAGTAAAGAAGCAGACTACTGTGAATGTGTTGAAACAGGGTTAGACGAATATCTACGGTGCATTAACTGTTGGAGAAGTTGTTCTAAAATCAATGATTTATGTGCAGATTGTAAATTTCCTTGTGGCAAAACCAGAGATAAATCCTATCTCAGATAACAGATTGTCACTCTCATCTTGATCAAGTGTGTCAAGTGATAATATCAGTTGACTAAACTCTATGCCTACACTGTCAGCTATCCCATTGGAGACAAATCTCATTAGAGCCTTCCATTTCCATTACAAAATGGCACACAACAATGTTTATCCTACACTTCCGATATTTTGTTTACATTTTGGGTAATACCTTAGTTTCGTTTTCGATTTCTAGGCGCAACTTATGAATAGTCTTTGAAGAACTTACCTTCCATCAGCATGACCAGGGATTACATTAATCATTATTTTCATGACCTATAATAATTGAGACTATTGGGTAGGGTGTGTGTGTGTGTGTGTGTGTTAATGAATGCTCCTCTCTATCAAATCTGTGTATGCTTTTAAAAATAAATTTTACAAATATATTGACCAATCAAAAAAGGGCTTCCCCTAAGAATTTCAAGTTGAATGTAAACTTCCGGCCCTTCGACGATTTCTCACATTATTGAAGCAGTAGATTGAGTTTGACGAAAGATTTCTATTTATTTGCGAGTGTAATGCACCCTTATGGCTGCACTGTCTCTAAATTGAGACCCCGAAAGACTGAAAACGGAATGAACTTGGTTGCAGGGAATTTATTTCACGGAGTTTCGGATGAAAATACAAGTGGATGTGACAGACAAATAAAAAAAATAAAGATGGCATCCGATGTTTATCTTGTGTAGTATTACAAGGTGAAAGGTGTGTTATTTTTTATATAAGAAAAATAGTTAACGCCAGGTGCCTCTGAACTGAAAGATAGTTGAAATATAAGCCTAGCCTACAACTGAAATTGCATGGAACAGCTAGGTTTAAAATACTGATGTCATGTCGACATGCGAAAAACAAGTATGTCGATCTTTAGTCCTATTTAATTGACTTACCCAGAGTTATCTTTGAGTTAAAGTCGAATGCACCTTTATCATTCCTCTTTCCCGTACACACTGTTGTTGACAAACTGACAAATACCACTGTCGCACTTGATGTAAAGTAAGCTTCCGAACCCATACCGCTTTTCATCAACGATGTTACATAAATGCAAACGATTGTTACATCGTTTGCATACCAGCTGTTCAGCTAAAAACTCAAGCTCCACAATCCTCCGCCCCTCGTTCCATTTAACATCTTCCTCTGTTCCACTTGTATCAATGCATAGGCCCACGTCTAGATCACTGATGTCGTCTGCTTCAATATTAGAGTACGTTACATAAGAATGGTCAACTTCATTAAATTTAACCTCGTTATCCTGGTTGTTGGCTTTGTTTAATTTGGTCATGTGCGCCGACTTCTTTGTGCTGCCCTTACTGCTAAACTTCCCTTTCACTTTTCCCGGCAACCTGTCTTTACTTTTACATTCTGCCATATTTAAAGTGACGTATTTCCGGAATAACCGGACCGAGAATTTTCTAAATTTAGAATTTATGTCGTATGTCACGTGATCGCCATCCGTAGCTACGTTAAAGGAGATTTTTTTTTCTTTCAGTAAAGTTTTTTTTCATAATTTCTTAAATTTTTATAATGAGAAGTTAATTTAAATACTCAATTCACATCCTAAATATGATTTCTTAATATCAATTCTCTGTAATTATCAAAATTGGTTGGCCACGCATAGAAAAACATTTTGATTTTTTTATAATAATTTTAAACAGCTATGTCATTAATTGTAAAATGTAAAGTGAGTTTATGAAATAGACCCTTGGTTGCCATAGAAACGGGGTGCAGAATTCTCAATTTCGTTAATTTTGAAAAACGTGTACTTATCAAGAAAAATCTCGTAAGGGTTGCCCGCAACCCTGTGTCTCGCCTGCTGTCGCTGTGGTTAGTAAGAAATGTCATTCATGCAGAAAATGTAGGTGAAGATTACCTAATTATGGTACTGATATTGTTGGTTACCCATGATGTGTAGACTGACAAATTATCATGCCACTATAAGTTATAGTTGCTGAGATATGGACCTCCACCATAAATTTATGCAAAGTCACTCATGCGGAAAAATGTAGGTCAAGATGACCTAATTCTGGTACAGG
>PRKT01000558.1:194781-217542 GCA_003671525.1 Saccostrea glomerata | reverse complement strand
GTGTCCCATAAATATTTTAATGTGTTTAAACTAACTTATGTACCATCTATACAATGCACTGTTTCCTGAATTTCAAATCAGTGTGCAAAGTATTAAAAAATCGCTTTGAAAAAGGGTCTAAAA
Organism: Saccostrea glomerata; assembly: GCA_003671525.1. Lineage (NCBI taxonomy): Eukaryota > Metazoa > Mollusca > Bivalvia > Ostreida > Ostreidae > Saccostrea > Saccostrea glomerata. The sequence goes on along the minus strand of PRKT01000558.1, from coordinate 217,419 downwards.
TGGCAATTTTCTCAATTTGGCAAAATGCCAAAATCCCCAAAGCTAAGCGTTGTTAAGCCATTATGTAGAATTACAGTTTTAAAAAATTATGTTGTTATACTAGAGAGGAATAATGGTAGTTTTGAAACAAAAGTAGATTTTCCCATTCTCTTGTTTCTTTTAAGCTCATTTTTATTCAGTAAAACCTACAAAATCACGTTTTTTGGACAAATTTTAGGAAGAATTTACAGGGGAAACAATAGGTGCCGTTACCATGGCAACGAGACATTTTTTGAAATAAAAAACTATAAAACCATTAATGATATGACAATGTGAGTACACACAAAAAGTTTCATAGAAATTGAAAATGTAGCGTGGCCAAGCATTTTTGATATTGTTTGATAATTACAGAGAATTGATATTAATATCCACGCTATATAGGCATTCTGTCCGCCTTGCTCACCCATCTTCTTCGTTACTGATAAATATATAACTATCTAGAGTTTAAGTGAAGGGCTGTAATAATTTGTTAAATCTACAAGAATCTCATATAAACTTTTGAACTGATTGAAAAATATACTTATTGATTTCTACATTTTGTGACTCATCTCCTCATAGGAGTAAGGGACAATCAATTATATTCAATTTAATATTTTGTATAGTAAAAAACAATATTGTTCTTAATAATTTCTCTCTAGCATGTCGGTACCTATTGCAAACAAAGAAAAAATAATATGGGTCTTCTAGTATACCACATGAACAATAATTTAAGGACTCTCGATAATGTGTCTTTTATCAAGATCATAATTTAAAATGCAGTTGTATCGTAATTTAGTATGCATGATGTTAAGTCGTCTATTACCATGGGAGATATGGGAAGGGGGTTTGATGGTTTAAGGATATCCGATCCTCAGCCAGGAAGGATAAATACAAAAATTAATATGTAATCTAAAACGCATCATTAAGAAGCTTGAAGTGAAATTTTTTCATGCAACAATTTTCATTTTATTCTTGGAGGAACTCCGGCATTTCAATCTTCCCGTCCTGTATGGCCCTCCAACGGCATGAAAGACTGATTGCCCAGTGTGCAACCTGGCTTAATGGATGCAGTGAGCTGCATATTGCTTCAAGGTAATTATTTTTATAACATTCAATGCTATCTGAACAGAAAACAAATCCAAATAAAAAATATGAGATTAAATGGTAACGTTATTGTACTTTGTTTAATGAAAACATATTTTCCTTTGTTAAGTGAAAACATACTTTTATCCTTTTCCCTTGTTAAGACAAAACATACTTTTATCCATTTTCCTTTGTGGATTGAAGACATATTTTATCCATTTGTTCTTGTTCCTGGCAGATGTACATTTGCATTTGTAACATACTGGCTCACATCAGGTCTGCTCTTTGTGTGGGATGATCCAACTTCCACTGACGAGGTGTCGCAGTTGGCCATTGATCTTGGCAATGGATCTGTAAGTTATTTTTATTCTATGTACCTTACAGATGCTGTACAAAAAGTGTCAGTTGTATCCTATCCAAAGTTACTAGTAATTTTGTTCTATTCACCATACAAGTGCTGTGAAACAAGTTTCAGTTGTCTCCTATTCCATACAAAACTGAATAGTAAAACTATACAAATGCCTGTCCTCTGTATAAAAATGTTATTTTATTTCATTTTAAGGTGCGAGGGAAGGCCAAATTATGAAACCAAGAAGCCACTAACTTGTTGCCTTGTGATGGCAATCATCAATTTGAGTGCATCATATAAGTACGGATTTAAGTTTATAATATAAATTTCAAATAAATCTCTAAAGGATATCTGATCATTAGTCAGGAAGGATAACACCAAAAAATTTTAAGAACCATCAACATGAAGCTTGAAATAAAATTAAAGGCATGAAGCAAATATCATTCAATGCATCTTAATTAAGTTATTGAAGTCTTATAAAGGGCATTGTAGAAAGTTAATATTTTTAGTTTTAATGGAATAAGATTTACATGAATCTAGATATCAATGTCATTGGCATAATGTAAGATTAGGACTTGAATCGACAATATCCTAAATGTATATTAATTGAAAAAACGAATACCATATAAGTATAGTAAAAATCATTAAATTGAGAATTGGACTTCTTTACACTCAATTAACTGAATATCAGTTTCCATTTAATGTTTGTACTCTTTAAGTACTTCAGCAGACTGTTTGCAATGAAAATAGAGAAGACCAGATCTAGACACCAAAAGAACACTGGGGATGCCAAACACCTTGAGGATACTGCCAGTGATGCCTCTTCAGCCCTACCAGTGGTATTGTGACACCTAAACTCTGTGACAGCTGCTGACGTGAACAAGGAGGTAGAGAACCTGCGGCCCATACTACAGATCGACATCAGGATCCTGGAAGGCATTGCCTTGCCAATGGCCCTAGCAAGGATGGTATAATTTGTTTTAATACTTATCATGTATTACAAGTAAATAGAATGCTTAAAAGGATATATAAACTTTAATCATTTATACTATCCTCCTTTCCTTATTCTTATAAAATTTATCTTTAAATAATTGTTCTAGTTCCTGAATGCTGCTCAACGGTACGATCTAAAAAGGACTGTCATCAACTACATCAAGGGCGTCCTCACCCTTTATTACCAGGTGAGCCTGATGCCAACCAGCGCAGAGGCCAACAGGGCAGAAACCAGGACATCGGGGGATTCTGCATTCTCAACGATTTTTGAAGTGTGCAACTCCCAGGTATATGTTTGACAAAGTATATGTAAAATGCTGAAGAAAAATGTTTTTTTATAGAATAGAATCTACCCTTATATTAATAATAGCTTTTTTTAATGACAGAGAACATATGAAAAGTAATTTGTTAACAAGGGCGAAGATAACGGTGAACTTTATTCATAGGTTTAATGTTTTCTATGACAAGAATTTTTTTTGTGTCATACTACACTTTAAACACTTTTAGTATGAAGATCAGGTGGCGACAATAGTGGGTGACCATGTGGCAGTGAGGGCAGACCAGGAAAAGCAGAAACCTGTGAGGGCGGAAGTGGTCAAGCTTGGGGGGAAAACCAACCACAGTGTCAGGCTGAACGGGCGACCGAAGAAGTGCATTTATCTCCCCAAGCAGGTCTTGTCAACCAAGCAGTGGAATACCGTGGAAGCTGCCATACTTAGAGAATGATTCTATTTCCCTTGCAATAAGTATGATTCTCTTTCCATAAGATGCCTTAGAAACAGTACGAAAATTGTTAAAAGAAATATTTTTAAATGAATCTGTTTCAGCTTCAGGAGATGCAGAAGAGATGGAAGTACCTACCCCAATTGCAGATGATGACACAGAAGAGACGGAAGTGACTTCTGCAGGTATCATTACTCATTAAAAGTTATAATTTAAGATAAAACCATAGATGACAACAGCACAATTGAGATTCATCATCTGTCCGAGCAGAGACAACAAATGAAACGTCTGCCATTGGCAATATGCTTACTAAAAAAGTACGTAAGGGTTGCCCGCAACCCTGTGTCTCGCCTGCTGTCGCTGTGGTTAGTAAGAAATGATTGAAACACCCCCACTTAGGTTTATAAAATTTAATGGAGTTTCGACCCTTCTCGGTATTTTTTTCTGGAAGAGCCCTAAAGGGATAACAAATGTTCTCACAGAACCCTTGTTGAAAATGCCTTCATTACATGCACACAATCAAGATTAAACATTTAATACAATTCCTGTCTTCCCTGAAAAGGTGAAATTTCTCTTGTGAAATATTTGCTTGAAATGTTAATTATTTATTATGAGAATATTAAGAACATCTTGCCACCAGGTATTAAATCATTTAAAATGAAAACACTGATGTTTACCTACTGTGTAACAAAAATATCTGTAAAAGAATGGAAACAATCCTGAAATACAATAATAAAGAAATGGAACAGCTGACTTAATATCTAATCCCTTGGCGATTATATTGGCATTTATATATATATACATATACCCTGTAAATTCACAAATTATTGTGATGTTTTTATTATTGCGAATATTGCAACGTGTTATGAGTCGCAATAATTTGAACTTGCATTTTGAAATCAAATCCACTGTATATGTATCAAGTCATTCATGCAGAAAATGTAGGTGAAGATTACCTAATTATGGTACTGATATTGTTGGTTACCCATGATGTGTAGACTGACAAATTATCATGCCACTATAAGTTATAGTTGCTGAGATATGGACCTCCACCATAAATTTATGCAAAGTCACTCATGCGGAAAAATGTAGGTCAAGATGACCTAATTCTGGTACAGGCGTTTGTGGTTACCCATGATGTATCCACTGACTAACTATCATGCCACTATAAGTTATAGTTGCTGAAATATGAACCTCCATTATCAATTTAACCAAAGTCATTCATGCAGAAAAATGTAGGTCAAAATGACCTAATTCTGGTACTGATGTTGTTGGTTACTTATAACCTGTACAATGACAAATCATCATGCCATTATAAGTTATAGATGCTGAGATATGGACCTCCACCAAAAATTTAACCAAAGTCACTCATGCAGAAAAATGTAGGTCAAGATGACCTAATTCTGGTACTGACGTTTGTGGTTACCCATGATGTATCCACTGACTAATTATCATATCCCTATAACTTATAGTTGCTGGAATATAGGTCTTCACCATAAATTATCATGAAAAAACTAAGTCCAACTTAAGGAAAAAATACGGAAAAATTTGAATTTTTTTTTTCAAAATCATACTTGGGATATAAATTTTTATCCATACTGAATATTGTGTCCAAATTTCAAGAAGACTGAATAAAATTTGAGAAAGTTATTGCAGTTTATAAAACTTTGACATTTGGGTTAACCAAAAGTTGGACGCCGACGACGACGACGACGACGACGGAATCTATGGTCGCTATGTCTCGCTTCGCGACATTCGTCGCAGGCGAGACAAAAATTACCCATATTTCATTTTAATTTATGAAATGTTATGAATTGATGAAATGTTAGTTTAAGTTACAGACATTAAAAAGTATATTATGTTCAGATTCTACGATTTTAAATGCATAATGATCTCCTTTGCTGAGATTTTATCACAGTTAATTAATAAATTAAAAAAAATAATTGCAGTTCAATCTGGTCTACCAGCTCTTGAGGCAGAGGAAGAAATGGAACATGAATCGGCAACCTCCTCTGGCACTGAATTCCTTCAGTCCTTGGCCTCTTCACCAAAGTCCTCCACAGGCACCATACATTTTTTAACTATTTACTCATCAAACAGAAAATTAGTGATCAAATATCAATGGTTTGGTAGCCAGGAAAACTATATAATCAGAGATATGACTTAAAGCGTTATAAAATACATTGCAGCCCTACCAATTGCACCAGCGCGCACAGACAATTGATATGGAGGTATCTTCCCTATAATGTTACCACACCCGATCAATCCGGAAATTTTATGTCCGTCTTTATTTAGTTTGGTTTTCTTTTGTATAACGGCATTTCCTGCAGTCTGCACGAGGTTGATGCACACACATTTGATATGTACTAAACTTCTTGTCATATATAGCGGCAACCATGTAAGTTTATAATTGAAATTGTCTGAATATTAGATTATTTTGTTTGTATTTTACTATGCAATCATTTTATAGTGCATGTCATGAGCATTTTTGTATATGCTGTACTTGCAACTGGCAGTCAATGCTATTTTTAGATTTTAAATCCACAAGCTGTTAGAAAGTCAGTTTTAAGTTAAATTTAACAAAATTTTGTATGGTATTTGAGTAGAACAAGTTGATAATGTGTTGCTTAACTATTAATGGTGTATAAGAATTACAGTAGAAACTCAAAAATAAGTTTTGAATGTCAGGATTAATTTCTGTAATGTTTACCTTTGAGTCTACATCAGTTTTTTTTGGAATTTTTTGATTTATATTACCTGAAGTTGTGATCCTACATGAATTATTTTGTATTTTAATTTTGTGTAGCTTTCACAGAATGTCTCACAAGAGAATGTATGAAGTCTGCTCCAGACCCTTGAATTCTGAATAAATTATGAACCTGTGAGGCATTTTGTTAACTGAAACAAAACACATTCCCAGATACACCTGCAGGTACCATTTCAATTCTTTATTTCTGATTCAGAATCTCCAAATTCAAAATTTCTAAAATTCAATAAAAAGTTACAACTATTTCAGCCCTTCCAACCATACAGGCAACGGATGAACCAGACGGCAGCCCACCAGTTTCAACAACTTGTGATTGTAAACTATAATACACAGATTGCTTATGATTAGAAGATAGTAAAAGAATAACTCATACTTGTTTTCTATTTACTTGACAACATTTATTATGATATATCTAAATTACAGCAATCCCACCCAGCAATCCATCTCCTCAGCTACCTTTTCTAGTCAGGAAATCCCAGTCAGAGGTATCATACTTATTAAATTATTCTGTGACTATCAGAATGATAAAATGTCCTTATAAATCAGAGAATTCGATTGGTGATATCAACTGATATGCTAATATTATTTTTACTTCAAGACGGAGACGTGCTTAAAATGCAAGAGAGTGGACAGCAAATACTTGCATTGGGTTGTGTGTGACGCCTGTGATACATATTTTCCATTCAAATCATTATGAATCTATAAATTTATTTTTCACTTTAAAAGCAATGAATTTACATTGTTTTCATAGCTTGAATTAATATATTTTGTAGTTATGTTCTTGATCTAAAACACTGTTTTCTTTTCAAAATTTTTTTCTAAATATCATTTTTAGCTTTACTGGTCATATACTAGAAGAGCTTATGCGATAGTAATGCGTCCGTCGTCCGTCCGTCTGTCTGTCTGCAAACAATTTTTCAAAATGCTACTCCTCCTACAGTTTTGGTCAGATTTCAATTTTACTTAAAACACAAGTAGACTACACTTGTATACATAATTCTGTGCATCGGTTTTTGATTTCAATGAACGCTGTTGCCGACTAAAAATAGAAATTTGTGAAAATTTGTGAAATTCTTTCAAAATGCTTCTCCTCCCTCAGTTTTGGTCCAATTTCAATATAACTTGGCACACGAGTAGACTACACTTAGATACATAATTCTGTGCATCGGTTTTTGATTTCGATAAACGTGTTGCCATGGTGACTAAAAATAGAAATTTCTTTCAAAATGCTTCTCCTCCTACAGTTTTGGTCCGATTTCAATGTAATTTGGCACACAAGTGGACTAATTCTGTGCACTGGTTTTCGATTTCGATGAACGGTGTTGCCGGGGTTACGAAAAATAGAAATTTCTGTGAAATTCTTTCAAAATGCTACTCCTCCTACAGTTTTGGTCCAATTTCAATTTAACATGGCACACAAGTAGACTACACAAAGATACATAATTCCGTGCATCGGTTTTTGATTTAGATTAACGGTGTTGCCATGGTTACTAGAAAAAGAAATTTCTGTTAAATGCTTTCAAAATGCTACTCCTCCTACAGTTTTGGTCTGATTTCAGTTTAATTTGGCACACAAGTAGACTATAATAAGACACATAATACTGTGCATAGGTTTTGATTTTGAAGAGCGGCAAGGATCATTTTTCTATTCCCGGCGCCGCGTCAAACCTAAGACGTAAAAATAGGTAGCGACTGTTCCTTCGCCAAGCGCTCGGCATCAGAAGTGAAAGTCACGGGTCTTTCGGATATGACCTTAAAAACGTAGGTCCCGTGTCACGGTAGGCGCTGGCACGATAAAGAACCCTCACTGCTCAATGGCCCTGAGTGCCGAGTATAGGTCTAAATTTGAAGCCCTTCACCGGCATACGGTGACGTCTCCATATGAGTGAAAAATTCTCAAGAGGGACGTTAAACAATATACAATCAATCAATCAATCCTTTTTCTATTTATTGCTATTTTGAATTTTCAAGTCCCAACTGCTACATTTCTATTCCTTTGTTTTAAGTATAAACCAGTAGAGCTACAGTCTCGACAGAGACCCCTGGTTCATTTTGCTTTAAAGGACACAGGACATTAAAAATATTCTGTCTGCATTCAATGTCTTTATCATCCTTTAGTCAAATTCGAACAATGAATCTGTTAAACAAGCATCTGTTTCACAGCTAGCGTTGTAACACAGTGCTGATAAGCGGCTTGACCTCAATATGCATATTTCAATCCCAGAGATCGGAAAGAGTCGGGAGTGACGTCAGAGATCAGTTACAGCACAGAGATGCTATTAAATGTTTCAGCCAAAAAGATACTATAAATCTTTCTTATCATTGATCAAAGACAAATAGTTTCCTTAATTGCCAGTAATGGTTTATATTTCTAAGTCATAAATAAAGAACTTGCACAATTACATTTCTTTGTGTTTTGAGTTATTCATAGTTTGTAAGGATGCCGTATTGTGCTGTTTATAATTGTTCAAGCTCCTCAAAACTGGACAAAAATGTGTCATTTTTTCGCTTCCCAAAAGATGCAGGTCTTCAAAAATCATGGGTACATTACTACCGTAGAAGAGATCTTAAATTAACAAAGTACAGTTATATATGTGAGAAACACTTTACGGCAGTTCAATATTCCCGTTATCCACCCCGGTTAGCTGAATTAGGTTATCCTAATGCTCGTGCGCAATTAAAGGATGATGCTGTACCCGATGTTGAGTGGCCTACCCAAGACGAATGTTCAACTTCATCAAGCACTGAGAAAAAATCACCAGGATTTGGTGCATTTAGAAAGCGACAACGACTTGAGGTAAAAAAACAACAACTAGTTATTCTTTAAAATATGGTTAAAAACTTATATGTTGTTCTTTATTAATTATATTTGTGACATTACCATTACATTTTTTAAAAAAATTGGTTTAAAATGCTATGATGTTAATTCATTTTACATGTATAGAATTTTGCTGTTTCTTTGTATTGATCATCTAAATAATTGTTAATAATTGTTAAAAATTATAGTTAGCAGAGCAAGGAAAAAGGGGGGATCACGACCTCAATTTACAAATGTTTATGTCATAGTTTAAGTTTATATAACATTTTATGTATATCTTACATTGATTAATTCAAAAAGTATTTTTTTTTATTTTTCAATGAAATTGTACATTAAAAACAGATATTAAAAGAGGCTATGATAGAGAGTGATGACAGTGAAGATAGTAATGAAGATGAAAATGAAAAAGTAGATGAAGTTTCTGAAACTGAACAAGAAACTCCTTCATCTTCTGCGGAATGTGGGACATTATTGGCTGACAAAGCCATCCAGGCATTTATCCCCGACCCCAAAGTCAAAAGTTTGTGTAGTCTACTTGTGTGCCCTGTTAAATTGAAATTGGACCAAAACTGTAGGAGGAGTAGCATTTTGAAAGAATTTCACAGAAATTTCTATTTTTCGTAACCCCGGCAACACCGTTCATCGAAATCGAAAACCAGTGCACAGAATTAGTCCACTTGTGTGCCAAATGACATTGAAATCGGACCAAAACTGTAGGAGGAGAAGCATTTTGAAAGAAATTTCTATTTTTAGTCACCGTGGCAACACGTTCATCGAAATCAAAAACCGATGCACAGAATTATGTATCTAAGTGTAGTCTACTCGTGTGCCAAGTTATATTGAAATTGGACCAAAACTGAGGGAGGAGAAGCATTTTGAAAGAATTTCACAAATTTTCACAAATTTCTATTTTTAGTCGGCAACAGCGTTCATTGAAATCAAAAACCGATGCACAGAATTATGTATACAAGTGTAGTCTACTTGTGTTTTAAGTAAAATTGAAATCTGACCAAAACTGTAGGAGGAGTAGCATTTTGAAAAATTGTTTGCAGACAGACAGACGGACGGACGACGGACGCATTACTATCGCATAAGCTCTTCTAGTATATGACCAGTAAAGCTAAAAATGATATTTAGAAAAAAATTTTGAAAAGAAAACAGTGTTTTAGATCAAGAACATAACTACAAAATAATATTAATTCAAGCTATGAAAACAATGTAAATTCATTGCTTTTAAAGTGAAAAATAAATTTATAGATTCATAATGATTTGAATGGAAAATATGTATCACAGGCGTCACACACAACCCAATGCAAGTATTTGCTGTCCACTCTCTTGCATTTTAAGCACGTCTCCGTCTTGAAGTAATAATAATATTAGCATATCAGTTGATATCACCAATCGAATTCTCTGATTTATAAGGACATTTTATCATTCTGATAGTCACAGAATAATTTAATAAGTATGATACCTCTGACTGGGATTTCCTGACTGGAAAAGGTAGCTGAGGAGATGGATTGCTGGGTGGGATTGCTGTAATTTAGATATATCATAATAAATGTTGTCTAGTAAATAGAAAACAAGTATGAGTTATTCTTTTACTATTTTCTAATCATAAGCAATCTGTGTATTATAGTTTACAATCACAAGTTGTTGAAACTGGTGGGCTGCCGTCTGGTTCATCCGTTGCCTGTATGGTTGGAAGGGCTGAAATAGTTGTTACTTTTTATTGAATTTTGGAAATTTTGAATTTGGAGATTCTGAATCAGAAATAAAGAATTGAAATGGTACCTGCAGGTGTATCTGGGAATGTGTTTTGTTTCAGTTAACAAAATGCCTCAAATATGGCACGCCAAATTCACAAAAATGAGATAAACCTAGTTTCACATTTGATAAACTAGGTTTATCGACTGTAAACTATAGTTTACAAACCGTAAACTATAGTTAACGATTCGTTAAGTATAGTTTTCATCTGTAAAACTATATTTAACGGTTGTTAACTATAGTTTACGAATGATAATCTAAGTTTATCTGTCTGTAATAAGCGTTAACAATAGTTTTTGTTGATAAACATAGATTCACGTTTGTAAACTATAGTTTACAATCGTAAACTATAGTTAAGAGTTGTTAATCATAGTTTCACAAATCGTGAAACTATATTTATCAGATCGTTAACTATAGTTAACGGTTTGTAAACTATAGTTTACAAATCGTGAAACTGTATTTAAAGATAATCTATGTTTTGCAATCGCAAATGATTGTTTTCGGTGTTAAGTATAGTTAACGGTTGTGAAACATAGATTATCGCGTTAACTATAGTTTACAGATGTAAAATATAGATTAACGTTGTTAACTATAGTTTACAGTCCGTAAACTTTAGTTTACAACCGATAAACCTAGTTTATCGACTGTGAAACTATGATTTACTCATTTTTGTGAATTTGGCGTGCCATACTCAAATGTTCATAATTTATTCAGAATTCAAGGGTCTGGAGCAGACTTCATACATTCTCTTGTGAGACATTCTGTGAAAGCTACACAAAATTAAAATACAAAATAACTCATGTAGGATCACAACTTCAGGTAATATAAATCAAAAAATTCCAAAAAAAACTGATGTAGACTCAAAGGTAAACATTACAGAAATTAATCCTGACATTCAAAACTTATTTTTGAGTTTCTACTGTAATTCGTATACACCATTAATAGTTAAGCAACACATTATCAACTTGTTCTACTCAAATACCATACAAAATTTTGTTAAATTTAACTTTAAACTGACTTTCTAACAGCTTGTGGATTTAAAATCTAAAAATAGCATTGACTGCCAGTTGCAAGTACAGCATAAACAAAAATGCTCATGACATGCACTATAAAATGATTGCATAGTAAAATACAAACAAAATAATCTAATATTCAGACAATTTCAATTATAAACTTACATGGTTGCCGCTATATATGACAAGAAGTTTAGTACATATCAAATGTGTGTGCATCAACCTCGTGCAGACTGCAGGAAATGCCGTTATACAAAAGAAAACCAAACTAAATAAAGACGGACATAAAATTTCCGGATTGATCGGGTGTGGTAACATTATAGGGAAGATACCTTCATATCAATTGTCTGTGCGCGCTGGTGCAATTGGTAGGGCTGCAATGTATTTTATAACGCTTTAAGTCATATCTCTGATTATATAGTTTTTCTGGCTACCAAACCATTGATATTTGATCACTATTTTTCTGTTTGATGAGTAAATAGTTAAAAAATGTATGGTGCCTGTGGAGGACTTTGGTGAAGAGGCCAAGGACTGAAGGAATTTAGTGCCAGAGGAGGTTGCCGATTCATGTTCCATTTCTTCCTCTGCCTCAAGAGCTGGTAGACCAGATTGAACTGCAATTATTTTTTTTAATTTATTAATTAACTGTGATAAAATCTCAGCAAAGGAGATCATTATGCATTTAAAATTGTAGAATCTGAACATAATATACTTTTTAATGTCTGTAACTTAAACTAACATTTCATCAATTCATAACATTTCATAAATTAAAATGAAATATGGGTAATTTTTTTTTACCCGCAACTTTCACTTCAAAGTGCCGAGCGCATGGCGAAGGAACAGTTGCTACCCATTTTTTATCGACTTAGGTCAGTCGCGGCCGAGATGCGAACTCACGACCTCCCGTTCACGAAGCGAGCGCTCTACATACTGAGCTACCGTGAACGGTAATAAGGAAAGGAGGATAATATAAATGATTAAAGTTTATATATCCTTTTAAGCATTCTATTTACTTGTAATACATGATAAGTATTAAAACAAATTATACCATCCTTGCTAGGGCCATTGGCAAGGCAATGCCTTCCAGGATCCTGATGTCGATCTGTAGTATGGGCCGCAGGTTCTCTACCTCCTTGTTCACGTCAGCAGCTGTCACAGAGTTTAGGTGTCACAATACCACTGGTAGGGCTGAAGAGGCATCCCTGGCAGTATCCTCAAGGTGTTTGGCATCCCCAGTGTTCTTTTGGTGTCTAGATCTGGTCTTCTCTATTTTCATTACAAACAGTCTGCTGAAGTACTTAAAGAGTACAAACATTAAATGGAAACTGATATTCAGTTAATTGAGTATAAAGAAGTCCAATTCTCAATTTAATGATTTTTACTATACTTATATGGTATTCGTTTTTTCAATTAATATACATTTAGGATATAGTCGATTCAAGTCCTAATCTTACATTATGCCAATGACATTGATATCTAGATTCATGTAAATCTTATTCCATTAAAACTAAAAATATTAACTTTCTACAATGCCCTTTATAAGACTTCAATAACTTAATTAAGATGCATTGAATGATATTTGCTTCATGCCTTTAATTTTATTTCAAGCTTCATGTTGATGGTTCTTAAAATTTTTTGGTGTTATCCTTCCTGACTAATGATCAGATACCCTTTAGAGATTTATTTGAAATTTATAAACTTAAATCCGTACTTATATGCTGCACTCAAATTGATGATTGCCATCACAAGACAACAAGTTAGTGGCTTCTTGGTTTCATAATTTGGCCTTCCCTCGCACCTTAAAATGAAAATGAAATAAAATAACATTTTTATACAGAGGACAGGCATTTGTATAGTTTTACTATTCAGTTTTGTATGGAATAGGAGACAACTGAAACTTGTTTCACAGCACTTGTATGGTGAATAGAACAAAATTACTAGTAACTTTGAATAGGATACAACTGACACTTTTTGTACAGCATCTGTAAGGTGCATAGAATAAAAATAACTTACAGATCCATTGCCAAGATCAATGGCCAACTTCGACACCTCGTCAGTGGAAGTTGGATCATCCCACACAAAGAGCAGACCTGATGTGAGCCAGTATGTTACAAATGCCAATGTACATCTGCCAGGAACAAGAACAAATGGATAAAATATGTCTTCAATCCACAAAGGAAAATGGCTAAAAGTATGTTTTGTCTTAACAAGGGAAAAGGATAAAAGTATGTTTCACTTAACAAAGGAAAATATGTTTTCATTAAACAAAGTACAATAACGTTACCATTTAATCTCATATTTTTTATTTGGATTTGTTTTCTGTTCAGATAGCACTGAATGTTATAAAAATAATTACCTTGAAGCAATATGCAGCTCACTGCATCCATTAAGCCAGGTTGCACACTGGGCAATCAAAGTCTTTAATGACGTTGGAGGGCCATACAGGACGGGAAGATTGAAATGCCGGAGTTCCTCCATGAATAAAATGAAAATTGTTGCATGAAAAAATGTCACTTCAAGCTTTTTAATGATGCGTTTTAGATTACATATTAATTTTTGTATTTATCCTTCCTGGCTGAGGATCGGATATCCTTAAAAACAACAGTACATAAAAAACCATCAAACCCCCTTCCCATATCTCCCATGGTAATAGACGACTTAACATCATGCATACTAAATTACGATACAACTGCATTTTAAATTATGATCTTGATAAAAGACACATTATCGAGAGTCCTTAAATTATTGTTCATGTGGTATACTAGAAGACCCATAGTATTTTTTCTTTGTTTGCAATAGGTACCGACATGCTAGAGAGAAATTATTAAGAACAATATTGTTTTTTACTATACAAAATATTAAATTGAATATAATTGATTGTCCCTTACTCCTATGAGGAGATGAGTCACAAAATGTAGAAATCAATAAGTATATTTTTCAATCAGTTCAAAAGTTTATATGAGATTCTGGTAGATTTAACAAATTATTACAGCCCTTCACTTAAACTCTAGATAGTTATATATTTATCAGTAACGAAGAAGATGGGGGAGCAAGGCAGACAGAATGCCTATATAGCGTAGGATATAAAGAAATCATATTTAGGATGTGAATTGAGTATTTTAAAAATTATCTTCTCATTATAAAAATTTAAGAAATTATGAAAAAAAACTTTACTGAGAGAAAAAAAAATCTCGTTTAACGTAGCTACGGATGGCGATCACGTGACATACGACATCAATTCTAAATTTAGAAAATTCTCGGTCCGGTTATTCCGGAAATACGTCACTTTAAATATGGCAGAATGTAAAAATAAAGACAGGTTGCCGGGAAAAGTGAAAAGGAAGTGTAGCAGTAAGGGCAGCACAAAGAAGTCGGCGCACATGACCAAATTAAACAAAGCCAACAACCAGGATAACGAGGTTAAATTTTATGAAGTTGACCATTCTTATGTAGCGTACTCTAATATTGAAGCAGACGACATCAGTGATCTAGACGTGGGCCTATGCATTGATACAAGTGGAACAGAGGAAGATGTTAAATGGAACGAGGGGCGGAGGATTGTGGAGCTTGAGTTTTTAGCTGAACAGCTGGTATGCAAACGATGTAACAATCATTTGCATTTATGTAACATCGTTGATGAAAAGCGGTATGGGTTCGGAAGCTTACTTTACATCAAGTGCGACAGTGGTATTTGTCGGTTTGTCAACACAGTGTGTACGGGAAAGAGGAATGATAAAGGTGCATTCGACTTTAACTCAAAGATAGCTCTGGGTAAGTCAATTAAATAGGACTAAAGATCGACATACTTGTTTTTCGCATGTCGACATGACATCAGTATTTTAAACCTAGCTGTTCCATGCAATTTCAGTTGTAGGCTAGGCTTATATTTCAACTATCTTTCAGTTCACAGGCACCTGGCGTTAACTATTTTTCTTATATAAAAAATAACACACCTTTCACCTTGTAATACTACACAAGATAAACATCGGATGCCATCTTTATTTTTTTTATTTGTCTGTCACATCCACTTGTATTTTCATCCGAAACTCCGTGAAATAAATTCCCTGCAACCATGTTCATTCCGTTTTCAGTCTTTCGGGGTCTCAATTTAGAGACAGTGCAGCCATAAGGGTGCATTACACTCGCAAATAAATAGAAATCTTTCGTCAAACTCAATCTACTGCTTCAATAATGTGAGAAATCGTCGAAGGGCCGGAAGTTTACATTCAACTTAAAATTCTTAGGGGAATCCCTTTTTTGATTGGTCAATATATTTGTAAAATTTATTTTTAAAAGCATACACAGATTTGATAGAGAGGAGCATTCATTAACACACACACACACACACACACACACACACCCTACCCAATAGTCTCAATTATTATAGGTCATGAAAATAATGATTAATGTAATCCCTGGTCATGCTGATTGAAGGTAAGTTCTTCAAAGACTATTCATAAGTCGCGCCTAGAAATCGAAAACGAAACTAAGGTATTACCCAAAATGTAAACAAAATATCGGAAGTGTAGGATAAACATTGTTGTGTGCCATTTTGTAATGGAAATGGAAGGCTCTAATGAGATTTGTCTCCCATGGGATAGCTGACAGTGTAGGCATAGAGTTTAGTCAACTGATATTATCACTTGACACACTTGATCAAGATGAGAGTGACAATCTGTTATCTGAGATAGGATTTATCTCTGGTTTTGCCACAAGGAAATTTACAATCTGCACATAGATCATTGATTTTAGAACAACTTCTCCAACAGTTAATGCACCGTAGATATTCGTCTGACCCTGTTTCAACACATTCACAGTAGTCTGCTTCTTTACTTCATTGAACGCCTTGATTCGTGTGAAAAAGTAATGGTATCCTGCACAATGGTAATAAATTTCTGACATTCTTTGTAATGAATACATGATGGAAATTCCATAGCAAATCACGCTAATGCGCTCGCTATGTTATTTACGGGTTCAACGTTTATCATGCGCTTTTTTGACAGGTCCTGTCGAGATTGTATTACAACGTTGACAAGACTCAAATGCTAAAGCGACAAAATCACAAGACGAAAGACCACCATTAAGCAATAGCTTAATGGTGACTTAATGGTGGCTTAAAGAAGTTAATTCCTTTAAGCCACCATTAAGCTGCAACTTACAGGTGCTTAATGTCCAAACCTCATTAAGCTACCATTAAGCCACCTTTTATGTCAACACGCATAAACTCGGGCCCTGAGAACAAAGTAAGCTAATAGAGCCGTAGGGGCTTGCTCCCGGTGTCTAATAATTATTTATTTTTAAAATTATCATTGACAGTAATAAGAAAACAAGGCGTACTTTATCATTACCGTATTTGATTTTATATGAAATAAATAATTATTACATGCGTTGTTTTTATTATTAGTGTATATGATTTCTTTTTTTAAAATAAATAATTATTACACGCCAGGAGCAAGCCCCTGTGAAATATCTTAATTTTTCACTACCGAAAATTAATTTGTTCTTAAAAATTATCTTTATACATGAACACAAAATATACATTACTTAAAAAAAATTATTTTTATTTCATGTGTTAAAAGCAACATTCCGCTACAGAATTCACAGGAATATCAAGTCATATGTTCACATGAAAAAAAAATCTCGTCTTTTTTTTGGAGGGGGACTTCATGTACCGCTATAAAAATTTTTAGTTTTAAAAGAATAGAGATCTTAAACCTGTACGTGTACTTGTATATATTTTGACGTACACATACACTTTTTTTTTAAATTTGTCTGTTGAGATTTTTATGACTTGTAACATGTACGTGTACACCGCGATCGGTGTCACTGTTTCAACTATTTAGAAGGTTTTTTTGTCATCAGTTAGTAAACAAAACTTGATGAAAATAAGTGCTCGTGAAAGTAAACATCCTATATAATTTATAACAATCACATTTTCACACTTAAATTGGCTAATTTTTATTATTAAAGGTACACGTTTTCACTTACGTGTAGATTCCATTCTTCAAGTTTTACGAACGTGTAGCAATCTTGACGTCACTAAAATTGTTGACGTAATACACACAGAATTTAGGATATTCCCCTACTAGACGTACCCATACACGTTTGAAATATCAACCTCTCTATTGACTTTTACATCATGAATAATTTGAATTAATTCGTTATTTTCATAATTATATAATGCAGCGGTAAGTATCTGTCAAAATTTAGTCAGTCTTCAATGATCGTTATTTCAAAATCGATTTTCAGAAGAACTGATCAGTTAATTAAAGTTTTGAAACTTTCTCGCGAGCAATCCTTTTTTATTATAAAATGCTTTAATTTCATGAGTATTATGTATCTGACGGACATTTAAGGGTAAAGAATTTGGTCATATTAGGGATGGAAATCCTTAAGAGAACCTTCTTGAATCCAATCCTGAATTATTTTAGAAAATATTAGAAAAAACTTGATCATTCATTAAAGGCCTTACTGCTTCATAGTAATTTTAAGGACAAAACTATTTGGATAATTCAATCTGTAATATATTTCAGTGTGAAACTGATGAAAAATAAAAAAAAAAATTAACGAATAAACAAGACGCATTCCAGTTAAGGTAATCCCACCCTCCTGTGATGTCATAGGTTTTTGCTAAAACTGGAATTAGTTTAAATTCTTACCTAATGGAACAATATCTTTTGGAGGAATGCTTTATAAATGTTGTTTAAAAGAATTCTTTAAATGCATATTTTCTTTATTTAATCATATATTTAATCTTTAAAAATGTTGACAAGGGCAATAACTCCTTCTAAGGTCTCTTCATCCAGGCATTTGCTTTATTGTGTTTCTAATGTGAAATAGTCTCCCTGATATTCACAATTCAGAGGTATCTTATACGTAGGAAGTATTTGGGAACATTCAGCATCAGAATTGTACATTTTAACCAGTTTTTAAATATTTTTCAAAATACTGTTTACAAAAAATTGTGATTTTTATGTTGACATATACTTCTCTTTATTTATGTTTCGCATCTTAAATAATATAGTGACCTATACGTTTTTTGCCATAATTGGAAAATTTAAAGTACATATATAGGTATAAATGCAGTTTTTGTACTTTGAACCATTAAAATTGTGAGGTTGGAAACACCTTTAAGTGCGCAATGGAAATATCGACAATATTTTGTAATTTAAGATATATGCATAATCGATGGCGATTATTTATACTATATTATTTATATCGGATAATTGTAATAATAGTTAATAACTACAAATTAAGGACGATTAGAATTTAAAATGAGACTAGTCATGTGATGCGACAGTCACGTGATCTTAGCACATTTACTTGCAGCATTGAGGTTACCTATAAATTTCACAAGAGAAGGGCATAACCAAGTTAAAATACCAAGTTTAGTTTATAAATATTTCCATTTTTTATTTTTGTCTCTGTGATAACTCTTTGAAACTTAGCGGAGTTAATTTCTTGATAAATCTGCCGGAATGTAAATTAGGCAGGTCGAAAGGTTAGGAGCTTGAGTCCTAATATGCATGCAATTTCGAGCGCATCTGGCACTTTCCCTTCTAAACAAAAAATATATTATACAATGTACAAAATTGAAAAAACAGACAAAAGAAATTAATTGCAATGTTATTACTGGTAAAACATAAGCACATCCATTGACTTATTAAAGAAAAAAAGCGTAATTCCTTGTTTTGATGATTTTTAGCACTAACTGTTCGCCCTAGTTTGATCATGTTATAGAAAAAGTGAAAGATCAAATTTGATTGGTTAATCACAATTGTCAGAGCATGGCGGCGATTCAAAATGGAGGCATAAGATGTAAACTTTCCATATACCGTTCAGTTTTAACATTTTTATTGCCGTTTATGCTTTCAAACACTATTGTTTTATAAATATTTCTTAATTAATATTATAATCAGACATCATTATGTAAAATTTCTGACTCACAAATACTCAGATATATGTCTTCAACTTACCACACTAGCTGACATGCTGCAAATGTCTTCAAAGAAATAATAACAAATGGAAAAATTGAAATGCACGAGAAAATCCCGCTTTGGCGCCTTTATAATGACCATGTAAGGAAATATCCCTCATTTCAGAGACAATCCCGATATCGAGGGATGAATCCAAACCTGTTTAGTATTTCTCACCTCACTCACACTTTAACGCGGATAAGTTAGACTTATCAGGAAGTTAGATAATTTAGAATTTACTGAATTTTAATAGAATAATTAAATAGATACTGAATAATAATTCAACACTAAGAAATAATTTTACAATTATTTCTTACCGTAATCCTCGACTAAATTTTGCCACAATATCGTAAGATAATGTGTTGGGGAGAGAGAGTGTCTTCTCTCCCGAAAGTCTAAGGTTGGAGTGCCTGTGAATTAGTATTGGCGCGAATGCACAGGGAACAGAGAAAATCTGTTTAACCACTTACACACTCGTATACTCGCACTGACCACTCACCCATAAAAATGAATGAATGAATGGATGAATAAGGCAGTGAACGTAGTTAATTCCGTAGTGACAACGGAATTTACTAGGTACTATAATAATATGATGCCTTATAATTATATATGAAAATGTTTTAAATGATAAATAGTAATAATAATTAATTAATTATGTAACGTCCGAGCAATTGTCAGATTTAATTAATTAATCCATTTCTTATTGCAGGTAGCAATAATATGTAAGATATAAGTAAACGACACATATATAATTAGTTTTAATCATATTATACAATACTAATTTAGTTTTAATCATACACTAAAACATTAATTTGTTTTAATTTCATTACACCTATTGAAAGATTTTAGACTAGCCATCAAGAACTCTTAATTAGCACAAGCAACTATGAGGCCATTTCTTTTTGCCCAACTCCCAAGAGATAAATTAAGATAACATCTGCATCAGATCTAGAGGTGCTCTTAGCTCCTGACAATAAACTCATTCATTTCTCTCTAATTTGACATGCAAATTTCTGCTATCAAAATTCTTCTTGACCAGTGCTTGATAATTAAGCCCATGGGACAAACTGAATTCCTCTCAAAGCATAAACATTTGTTACAGATTGCTGTAAAATATATAATGAAAAAACAAGTTTTTACTTAATTTAACGGTTTTTAATAAGCACACAACTATATTTTTACATTTTTTAGGATTATGAAATTTAGAATTTAAAAGACTTAGTTTTTTTTTTTTTTAAATTCACTATAATTAAAGGTCACAGTGACCTTGAAATAGGCCGCGACACACCTTCTACTTTAGATGTATATTTTTGCCAAGTTTGAAAGCTCTAGGTCTAATAGTTTTCTAGTTATGAGCCGGACAGGATTTTTCCATATTTGGCTATAGCATCTTTATTAAAGGTCAGAGCGCGACACACAGTCTACCCAAGAAGTATGAGTTGACAAAGTTTGATAATCCTAGGCCTAGTAGTATTCAAGTTATGAGCCGGACAGGAATGGACAGACGGACGGACACGAAGCCTATAACATAATACGTCCCGTCTTTAGACGGGCGTATAACAATTCCACCGATAGATGGTGCTAGGTGAATCCTCATTATTTACGTCATGGGCAAGACAACCCCAATACATACAGCCTCCGTCTTAAAACGTTAGCCAGCATTTGACTCAATGAAAAATTGTATTTGCTGACAAGTTCATTGTATCGACCATAGAACTTGCGAAATGTTAACTTTAAACGAGACTGCTGATTTGTGTCCAGGTGACGAAAGGAAATGTTCTTGAGACATGGGTCATATCTTGACGATCCTGGTTACACCGGGCTATACTCTGGCGCTGATGGATTGAATCTATAAACATTCGGTTGACGCTAGGTTAAACGTTGACCGCGTTGTCTTTGCTTGCGAACTGAATTCGGGTGACGTCGAGCTGAATTTGACAACACCGAAATTATACTTGTTTGATCGAACTATACTTGTTTGATGACAAGTTACATCCTCATGACCTTAGGCTTTTATGAAACGGAAGATTTTTCTTGAGAATCTATTAAATTCGTATTTGTTTATAACGGTGCCAAATCCACAAAATATCCTGCAATTATTTTTTGTTTCAGACTTTCAGAGACATTGTACCCCAAAGAATCATTAACATTTAGTATTGTTTTTGGCATTTCTGAACAATAATAAAAAAAGGACGGTTCACTTTCTGCATAAAATGGCCCTGTAGATATACCAAATGATTGATCGCGGAGCCGGTAAAACGGATGTTTGCGACCGTTAAATCAGCATTAAAATCAATTAGTGCGTTGAACCAACATAAGAGAGAACAACATTCTTCCAGAATTCATACTGTGAAGTGTAATTTCTGCCAGAGACCTTTTGGTAGACTTTTTAATCTACGAAGGCATTTGTGCAGTGTACATAGACTAACTATGGAGCAGGCTAAGGCTGAAATGACTAACTGTGACAGGACAGAGATGACGCGCGACATGATGAGTGAGTCGAGGAAGCCCGTGTATGTGACAGTTCTCAGTGACCAGAATAGTGACATTTCTTCTGATGAAGCGTGTGAACTGGAGTACGAGAACGTATCATCAGACGAAGAAGAGTTGGAAAAGATGGTGACCGACCCTTACCCGGAAGATCGCGACATCCTATCTGTGAGTTCGTCATTACTGGAGGACATTATGCGCGAAGAGCCCACAGTAAATGTTGATGACTTTCTGTGCGGGGATAGTGACTTCGAATTTCGGGGGGAGGACCGCAAACAACACATGGAGGATGAAGAATACGAGTCCTCGGTGCCGACAGAGGATAGTGACATGGACACTACAAACGAAACCGGAAGTGTCTCAGAGACGACGGTGATTTCGTTAACTCTAATTAAGTCCGAGACTGTGTATCCAAACGGGACCTCAGAAATTGTGCGTAACACATCCATCGCGCACTCCAGAAATATGGACCCAATGAATGTGGACTTTGCCAACATTGCGATGGAAATAATTACCGAAGTTCCTCATCATTTTAATCACCGTAACGTGCGTGTCGTGAACTCTACCTTGTAATTTTTCAGTGACTGTGGAAACTAGAACAAATGTGCCAATTTATTTCATTGTGTAAAAATGACAGTTTGTAA
>PRKT01000558.1:96168-181998 GCA_003671525.1 Saccostrea glomerata | reverse complement strand
GGGGGGGGGGGGGGTTAAACTGTGTATCAAACAGCAGGTAACGTCATAGATTTCATTAAACATCCACAATTTAAAAAATGCCTATACCTTTGTGAGTTTCTTTCCCAAGTTCTTTGTCCCATGCCAGACATCAAACGAGTGCTTTATTTCTGGGAAATCTTTTTCTTATAATCAAAATAAAGTACATGTATATGTGATTGGTAAACAAGAAATCTGATCAAAGAAAGGAAAAGAGCACTTTCATCATTCAGACAATAAATTTCAATAAAATATATAAATGTAATTACACAAAATATGAGGAGTAAAAATCCTTGAAATAGACTAATTTAATCTTTAACTTATAGGTCTGAGTCTCAATGTCAGAGATTTTTATGATTATGATCATTAGAACTTACTCATCACTGAAGTTATTTGGACATGTGCATCGGTCACCACCTCAACAACTTTGATGCCTTTGTCTTTAAAAAACTGCATCCCACGCTGGAGCAAGCTTTCTCCAGGTTGGTGCTTTTCCGGTCAGTGGATCGTTTGTCCATTGTGGTGATGCATAAAATTTTCTTGGATGTATATTCCATAAAAGTGTATGAACAGTATTGTGCACTATGCCCAGGACTGTCCATACGTCCATCACCTAGAAAATAAAACTGTGCAGAATTAATGAAAAAAAATTAAATAAACAAATTAAATTAAATTTAAGTTCATATTTGTAAATAGCAAATAGTGTTGTTCAGTCCAGATTCAACTGTCATAGAGTTGAGTACATGCACACTTAAATAAACTAAAATATGTCAGTTGGATCTGAGAAACCTGACTCTACACCAAACATGTATATCAAAAACTAAAAATGTTTATCCAAAAGGGTTTGTTTCACATTATTACATCCATTTTATCCAATTAAAAGAAAAATTGACCCTTTGAGAAACTATCAGGAACTGCTTCAAAAAATTCAAGTTGAATGATGCATGTATACTATTATTATCATTTATTCCATATTGAACTCTTCATTTTTAAATTTATTCTTATGTATCCAGTTTGAATTGGTTTAATTATTTACCTAACACAATGACATCGGTATTTTGGAATTCTCTAAGAGTATCTTCTTGTTTCTGAATCCAAAACCTGTCAATCGCTGGGACTAGGTAAGTTTTTTCTGAATTCTGTGAAAAGTTGAAGAGCTTAGAATAGGAAGTTTCAAGAATTTTGCCAGTGTTGCAATTTTCTGGAAGTTGTTGCCCGACAATAGGATGGCCGATGCAAAGACCAGGTCTCCAGCATGCAGTCTTCTATTTAGAATTGGCTGTGAACACCATCTATTCACAACGTGACCTCTTTTGCAGACCTACAATAATCAAATATGTATTTTATTAAATATTTCAAAACAGAAGGCTTTATATATATTCAAAATTAATGAAAGACAAACTTTTAACACAATAAAGTTACTAGGTAAGTAAGGCCACGCCAATTTCTTGTTCGTCGGACATTTTATGAAAAAAGTACGAACGGGCTAGCGGTTAAATAATAATAATCATATTACTTTTTGGTTGGCAAAATTTTTAGGCGGGGCGTGAAAAACATTTAGCGGACAATTATATTTTTTCTGATTTTTGGAGTAAGCAGATTAAAAGTACAATAAATAGAGCGGAAATATAACAGAAAATAGCACGGAATTCCAATGGTGCGGGAATTTTAAATTAATATTATTTGTATAGTTTTGTTCAGGTCCGACGAACAAAAAATTTTATTGGTGTGGCCTAATATTTAATTTCCCAAAAAATCATTTAAATGATCTAACTAAAAGAATAGTCCTTCTTAGGTAAAATACAGATGTCATAAAATTTCCCTAACAGATGCTTGTACATATCTGCAAAGATCTTTATCAATACAGTTAAACTGATAAACATATAGATATTTTTCTCTCATAAAATATGTTCAGAATGACTCTTACCCATTTAAGATATGTTGCGGAACCAATATTATCCACACAAATACTGATGGATTCATTACAAATTTTGCAGATGGTACTGATCTGTGTGTTGGCCAAATCCAACAAGGGCTGTTGGTATACAAGGAGAGGGCAGTCATTAGTTAAAGTTTCTATGTCCTCAATACTATTTATTCTCTTGTAGTCCGTTTCTACAGCATCAGCAGGGTCATCCCCACATATGCCAGAATCATCATCCGAGTCCTCTATAGGAATATGGTCTGCATTACTGGGTCTGTAATATCAATATACACAGATGTTTAAGATGAAACATCTGTACAATTAATATGAATAAAATTCAAAAGGCTTTCCAGAATGTTTATGTATTTGTTTACGAATTATATTTTTTTCCTAACAGATATTAGCTAGATATATCTGTTACCTGAGTGTTAAGTTGAAACTGGGCTGATATTCTTCATCAGAATCAGATGAATTATCTTCAAGCAAGCACATTTCATCTTCCTCAATTGTAAGACTGTCAAGAACAAAGAAAACACTTAATTTTGCATATTATAATATTATAGTTTTAGTCTGTAAATCTTTTGTCAAACCTAATGTAATACAACCTGTAATATGATCACAAGGTACAACTTACTCGAAAGGATTAATAAAGGAATTTGACTTCTCCATTGCTTTCTTCTTTGCACTACTGCAAATCTCTTCAATTCCTGACATATCTGACTCTCTGTAAATACAATAAAATAAAAACAGCTGTCAGAGAGAGACCCACTAAGTGCTGTCATAGAAAATGGTCAACTATACCTAATACAATAAATTAGTAATGATAAGAAATAAGGAAGGCAACATAATCTATCTGCTGGCATTAATGATATAAAGATATACAAAGGGACAGAAAAAATATGACCCATGTAGCAGTAAGTGCTGACAGGTTTGCCCTTTATTTCAGTGTAAAGGGTTGGAGATCAACTGTAACAGGTTAGTCCCTTACCATGCTTACCCACCGATTGTATATTTACTGAAATGACTGGCATCAATCACATTTTTACTGAAATGACTGGCATCAATTGCATGTTTTTTTTTAAATGATTGGAAATTTTGCCACTCCGACACACTGCCTGATACACAAGTGCTTTGATTAGGTAGACAAAATTTGGACTTTAAACAATACTTAATTTATCAAAGATTTTGGTATGTAGAGACCAGGTTACAGGAAAACCAGAATACATGGACACAAAACTCTGCTAAATATTTAACAATTTTGAAATTCTGATTTTCTGAAAGCAGCAAAAAACTTTATCAGAGTTCATGAAAAGGAAAATTATAAGGAAGGTAAACAATGAAACAAATTGTTTGATGTACTCCGATATTTTTAATGATGGCCAAATATTATTCAAGATTCCTCAGCATGATTAAACACTAAATAAAGGATATAAATACATTGCAAGAAATTCAAAATTACCTAAGATTTTCTCCAGCTGATGATATGTCGGACACATCACATGAAGTGGGGAAAAGAGAAGGTACACGTAATGGTCCAGGTGTTGATGTTACAGCATGCAATTTTCTTTCTGTATTATTTACATGATAACTGTAAAAGAAAAAAATGATATGCAATGTAGAGATTCTCCTTGGTAACACGTCCACACAGCAGGACTCAACATTAACATTTGTCCACTTGTCCAGTACAAGTTAAAAACAAAATTACAAGTTAAAATTTGGACAAGTAAATGTCTTGGTCACTTGTCCGGACAAGTGGGAAAGAAAGCTAATATAGAGCCCTGTACAGTCTGAAGAGAACTCGTAAATAAAAAAAAGTTCAGAGAAAGGAGGAATTATAGAACAGTGTTTGAAATAACCATGCTCCCGAGCGCCCGAGGCGCATAAATTTTGTCATGGGCGAACAGATTTCCATGTATAAATGCCAGGCTGTACTTTTAAAATTTTTCTATAAATTAAAATTAATCCGGTAGATATTTGATAAACCTCCCTCAAATCAACTAATATTACTGGCTTCAAAGAGTTACAAGCAGTAATATCGTAATATCACGAATACATGTACCTTGCAGTTATCTAACATACTAGTATCACTCTTTTGTGGGGGAGTCGAGAAAGCTCTAGTATAAATCTCATTAGATTACTGCAATACTGGGGCATATGGCATTGTTTACAGAAGTGTCAGACAATCGAATGATTTGAACAATTTTACGCTGAAAGTACAATGTATTGCCAAAAATTGAACTCTAAAAAGTAGATTGTCAAATAAGAAAAGTTTAGAAAAAAAATTTCATCTTAACAATGTGACGATTTTTAATAAATATGTAAAAATGAGAGAGTAGCTTAGTTAAAAATAGCGTTAAAAATGTAATGTCACTTTAGGATTAGCTCCGACCTGTAAAAATTAATTAGGCTGGTTCATCCATTGTTTAGCAAGGTATTCCACTAGGATTTTTTACTTATCTGTCCTTATAAATTCTATGATCGATCTTGCAATAGCACATTTGTTCCATCCAACAGACGTTTCCTATCTCCATCATGAAAGAGTTCCGCAATATCAAGTAATCCAATATATAGTGAGCTGGCCCCATTTACATTAATTAGTAACATTACTTTAACATTTCACTTTTAAAAGACAATTGCTTTTTCGGGCTTGTACATTTTTGGCAGGGCTGACAATTTCCACTAGCAATCAACCCTGCATGCATGTCTAGCTAATTTTCGGTGAGTTTCAAACACTGTTTATATAGAAACACGAAAGTCTAAGCTTTTACTGATATCAGATCATAAAGCCGGAGACCTTTTAACAGGTCCAGTACAATCACTAAATTTAGCTACGTAGGATGAATTACCTACGTAGCTTTATTTACCTACCTCAGGTAGCTTTATTTAGCTATTTCAATGTAACTTTTCAAAATTTTATTTTTTATTTAAAAGAGACAAAAAATCGCAATTAAGAGACTACTGATATTCATACTAGGGAGGCTTATAAAAACAATCCAAAGCAGAGATAGTTTAAACATTGCTGACTGCTGAGTTTGGACAATTTAGAGCAAAACACGTAATTCCATTGTTTGATTACTGTCTTCTCTCTCATGCGTGCGGTGAGGCATGACTGAGTACGATGACTTCACATTGTGCTGAATGATTACTGACCTATTATCGTGTTAACCGGAACTGGACTTCTTTGTCATTTCATTCAAGGAGTAACTGTTCTAACTGTCATACATAGCCCCAAAATTTTCAGAACTTTGATTGAAATTGCGCAGAAAAAGACATTTCTTCAAGAATGATTTTTGCCTGAGTTGTTTTCAGATGAGTTCAAAGTTGAAAATGATCACTGCATCAAAAGGATATTTTCCGCACACCCTGAGAAAAATGCTTATTTATAGAAATAAATTGAGTTGGTAGCTAAATAAAGCTACCTCAGGTAGGTAAATAAAGCTATGTAGGTAAATCAAGCTACGTAGCGAAATCTAATGATTGTACCAGACCTGTTTAATACAAAACTTTACTGTATGTGCTGCGCCTGTAGTTGTAAACACCTCAACTCCACATTATCACACACACAATACGAAATACACACAGTGACACTGCACACAATATTGTACTGAAGATTTTTTTTTTGTTAAACGATTTTAAACCTTTGGACATCTTTGAACAGGTTTATAATCTAGGTTAATTCTATTTCTGTCATGTTTTCATTATTTTAACTTATAATATTAAAAATATACATGTATATGACTCGCAAACAAGGGTTTCTATATTTTCATTACGATTTCCCCTTAGGAGGCCTCTTATCTGGTTTATCGTAGTGCATATTGTAAAGCTATTTTTTAAAAGTAGTTTGCTTCTTTTTATCGGCTATATTCTTGAATATATATCTTGTGATTTGTTTCTATATATGTATCACTTTTGTAAAAACAATCGTGTGAATGAAAGACAAACAAACGTTGAGAAAAACACGTGTCTGAGACTTACTTGTTCAGCAAAATCCTGGCTACTTCGGCATGTGTATCCACATTCAACATGGCTTTTAATTCATTCCAGCGTTCAAACTGGTTACCTATATATACCCTGCTTTTGTTCCATTTGGCAGATACACTTGCTCTATTTCTTTTTCTTGCAGAATCAGTTAAACAGCGCTTTCTTCCTCGGTTAGAGGTGCTGTTTTCCGACATGTTTGTTTTAATTTACCGGGTTGAGCATGCGCGAAAAGCTTTCCGAATGAGTTCAAACTTGGGGTCATATGAATAGAGGCAGGACTAAATCGAATTTTTGTCATCCTGCACAATAATTCAAGGAAACAACATTTCACTTGTTTAGAGTACGAATAACAGTAAAAATTGATAAGTATGAAAAATATTCCTTTTAATATTATCATAAACTTTGGATTTCACAACATTCAAAACGATACCAAAAAAAAAAAAAAGGTATTTCCCTAGATAATATGCCTTTAATTTTATGGAACTGATCTCTAAAGTTGCAGTTATCCAAACTTTTGAATAGCAATATTGAATGAATATTTTGATACGGAAATCTTGTATTCTGCAATATTTTAGTACAAGACTGAAGAGAGAGATTTTGATATAAACTTAAAATGTTGTATAATTCTGGGTCCAGCACTGCATAATATTAGTTATTAAATTTGATTATTTACATGTAGGTACTTCCATTAGCAGTTTTTGACTTCTTGTTTAGGAAAAGCATTTCCTTGTATTTTCTTTACCAGGTAATTTGCTAGATAAACTTTATTTTTTGATTGTTCATTTGATTGATCATTTGAACCATTTTTATGAAAAATGATAAATAAAGACATTTTAAAGTTGAAGTAACTATGTTTTTTTTTAGTTATTTCCATTCTGAAGGGTTTCCAAGAAACGCAATGCAATGACAGCGTAATTTTATTTTATTTACAAAAGAAAAAAAAGTGTACATGTGAACATATATATATATGTACATGTATGCACTTTCCAGTGGAAGCACTATTATGATAGAATCTTATGGTATCCGAATTTGAATGCATAATAGATATAATTGGCTGAATGCTCAGTACATGTATATGTAGACATAATCTTTATGTTTTAGTCTGAATATGCAAGAGCGGAATATGTCCCAATTTTTTTACTTGATACGTCCTTGAAGAGTTATCCCCCTTGGCTTTTAATTGATAAAGTTTTATTATATTAGGAGGAATGCCACACCAAATTTTTATTTTATAGATCTGTGAGTCAACCTTTTTAAACAATGGTTTCAGCACAGAAAGGCCGACATTAGCTCTCAGGCAATTGTTTTTAATGGGTTTTTTTTTTTGGATTTTTTCAAAGAAAATGAAAAAAATCATTTCCATCAAAATAAGATGCTTTCTTGTAAAATTTTCGCTGTAAATTAATGCATCACATTAATATCTAATAAAATATGTGTAGAAAAGCAGTATAGATATTAAATTTTTTAGAATAAACAAATATTTATCGAAATAAAACACTTAAATTTGTGAATATTTTTAGACCCCCGCAAACGGAGTTTAGGGGGTATATTGGAATCGGCATGCCCGTGCCATTTCTCAGAAACTATTGGATGGATATGTCTGAAATTTTGTACACTTATTACTCACTATATGAAGGTGTGCACCCGGTATTTTCATTATGATTGGATGATTTTTGTGCATTTTACAGGTGTTTTTTCTTTTTTATTTTATGATTTTTGTTTGGCTCATAACTAGAAAACTTAGACTGCCAATCATCAAACTGACAATCATCAAACTTGGACAATTTATGCATCTTTGGTAGGTGTGTCACGACCTATTTTAAGGTCACTGTGACCTTTAACGGTCATGAAAATGTTAATAGCAAAGCCATTGCATGTTCACAGACGCAAAACATTACTATAGTTGCCAGGGAAAAACGAAATTCACAAAATATGGGACAAACTGGACATGCTGATATGTCTATTATCATGAGATCGATCTCAAACAGAGACCTTCCGGAAAACGTTACCAACATATTGCTCTCATCATGCAGATCAAACACAGCCAAACAATATGAATGTTATTTACGAAAGTGGGAAAAGTTCTGTAATCGAAGGGAGATTATTCCTTTTCTACAAATGTGAATAATGTGTTAACATTTTTAACTGAACTTTTTGAAAACAGTTGTGGATATTCAGCATTAAACACAGCAAAGTCTGCTATTTCGAATGTGATCATATTGACGGATTCAGAACATATCACCGTGGGAAACCATCCTTTGGTTAAGCGGTTCATGAAGGGAGTGTAAAACCATCGCTTCCTAGATACAAATCTGTATGGGATGTGTCCGAAGTTTTGGATTGGCTACAGAAAATTGAGATTGACACTGTTACTTTGAAAATGCTGACTTTGAAAACAGTCATGCTGTTAGCCTTGTTATGGGTCAAAGAGTTCAAACTCTACGTGCATTGTCTGTAAATAAACTAAAATTGACTGAATCTTCTGCAGAATTTCAAATAGAGACTTTACTCAAGCAAAGCAAACCTGGTAGACATTTATCAGTGATTAATTTCACGAGTTACAATGATCGACAACTTTGTGTAGTGAGTCACTTGCATAAATACATAAATATGACTAAAGATTTAAGAAAATCTAATGCACTTTTCATCAGTTATCAAAAACCATACGGTCCAGTTACAACTGACACTATTGCCCGTTGGCTTAAAACTGTGTTGCGTAACAGTGGTGTAAATACAGATGTGTATTCAGCACACAGCACTAGGGCTGCGTCTACATCAGCGACAGCAGCCAATGGATGTACAGTAGATGAAATAATGACACATGTTGGTTGGGCAAATGCTCAGACATTTGCAACATTTTATAATAAAACGTGTATGAAAAACGAATCAACATTCAGTGATAAGGTTCTTCAAAGAAAATAAATGTAAATAATTAGTCATGTACATCAATGATGACAGTTTGATTTGTGGAGAATACAGTGTTATATGTTTTATTAGTAAATGATGGTCAACATTATATGTTGTTTCATGTTATATTTAATAGCCTCAGAGCTTTCAATTCTCATGTGGTTCCGGAATGACCTTGACAGTGATGAAGTAGAATTAAGAAATTAAACCAAACTTACCTGGAAGTTGAAGTTTGATTGGGATTCTACTTCATCACTGGAAAGAATGGAGGAATCACATGCCCTTCCCTTCGTTAATTTATATTGCCCTCCCTTATAAAAATTTCATGAATTTCTTCGGCTATCAAATGGGATTTGAACACTGAGGTCTGATAAGCTAGCGCTATCTCATGTGATTCCTCCATTTTTTCCAGTGATGAAGTAGAATCCCAATCAAACTTCAACTTCCAGGTAAGTTTCGTTTAATTTCTTAATTATTCAGTATCTATTTGATTATTCTATTAAAATTCAGTAAATTCTGAATTATCTAACTTCCTGATAAGTCTAACTTATCCGCGTTAAAGTGTGAATAAGGTGAGAAATACTAAACAGGTGGGTCATTCTATACACAGATGCCCAAATAGTGTCCCGCAAGTTTTATTAAAGTTCGTGTGAATTTAAAATAATTTTGAAGATCGTTTTTTGTATCAAGGGAAAGATATCACATTTTCGTGCCTGATTTTAGTAAAAAAAAATCATTCAAAGCAACAAATTATTTTTTTTAAATAAAATAATCAAGGATGATAAGAAAAACCCGATGTCCCAAATCCTTGATTTACGCAGATGATGCATTAAATCGTATTAATTAACTGTCCTTAAGTTCTTTTTTAATACATGTTGGTAATTGATAAACATACTAATTCATGCATTCAATGCAAATCCTAATTTCTACATTTGATTTTAGTAAAAAAAATTATGTTTAAGTTGTCCTAATTTTTCATGTCATTACCGTAACGAAGATTCAAATTTATCTGTTTCTAAAAGACAAAAGCGCGTTTTCTTATGAACATCACGTGACTGAATATACCCGGGAAAATTTAATGGCGATGCAGCATCATGGAAGCTCTGCAAGCGATGTAAGTAGCTTAAACTCAGTCTTACCACTTTGAAAATTTAATAGTATATTTATTGTGTGTCATTACCAAACGCAAAAAACTACAGATACATTAACCTTCAGTGAAAAGTTGATTTAGTGGGCTACAAGTTTGTTTTGTTCTCGAACGATTCAGACCATAACAGCAGCCATGATGATACGAATGGCCTGGTAGATTATTAAAAAAAATAAATTTGTCATTACCATAACGGGTCATCACCGTGACACTTTTGCAAAAAGTAAACGTTACGGTAATGACAATATGTGACGGTAGTGACATTTTAATTTATATATGTAATTATATCATCCTATGATAAGGTAATTTACAGATAAAGTGAATAATTTATAGTCTTGAACATAAAGCTATTTATCAATTCCTTACAATATTTAGTAAAGACTACCAAATAAATATCAGATCTAAAATTTTATACACATTTAAATTATAACACGTTTCATTTCAGGTAAAACTTGAGGAAGAAACAATAAAAGAAGACTTGATAAGAACTGAAAAATTGACAGTACTCTCGGAGAAAACACTAGTCGGACTTTTAAGAAATATCCCAACCGATCAACATCGCCATATTTGGGCAGGTCTTGTGGCTGATGCTTTTGATAAGTGGGTACATACCAAAGAGCTCCTCGTTTTGCAAAACAAAGTAGCAAAGCACCCTTACTTAAAATGGCACTGTCGGCAAAAGAGAGAGCACGAAGATGGAGAGAGCGACAAAAGAACGATCCAGAAAAACATCAGAAATACTTGCAGGCAGAAAAAGAAAGATATGAATCAAGAAAAAATAGCGGAAAACTGAAAAATGTGTCACAGATGACGGAGAGACAGAAAAGAGCAGTGCGTAAAAGATGGAGAACAAATCAAAAAAACAAAAGAAAAAGGGACCAAGATGCTCTAGATTTGTTAACTACAAACACTCCTCCAGATTCCCCAGACGACAGAGCATCGCCATCTCTCCCTGTAAACTCGCGGAAGTCTTCTGGTAGGAAAAAAGTCAGAAAAGATCGTGCAAAGGCATACAGGGAAATAAAGAAATTAAAAGACAAATTGAAGAAGAAAGAAAAAGACTTAGAAAAGTACAGAAAACGTTTGCTTAGAGAAAAGACAAAGTACGCTAGAAATGCATCAGACTCACCGAGAACTAGAACTAAAAAATTACTCAGAGGTCAAAGCGTTTCTAAAGAAGTAAAGCGTATGTTGAACTTTCATCATACAATCATAAAAGGACTGAAGGAAAAGTATGAACGTGCAAGGAAAAGAAAAACCCAAAAGGCAATTGTCAACATTATACCTTCCAAATTATTGCGAAAGTATAGACTTAAGTCTGTTGCTGCTGGGGCAATCGGATACGCAAGAAAGAGAATTCTTACTGCAATGAACACAAAGACGTCAACATACGGAAATAGAAGAATTCAAAGAATACAAACAGCAGTCAAAACCTTTTTGCAAAGGGATGACAACAGTCGGTCCTCTGCTGGAAAGAAAGAAACAATCACCCGGTGTAAGATAAAGAAGCAGAAACGATTTCTTAATGACGATATGAAACACCTACATGCTAAGTTCCTTAGTGAGAACCCAGAGATGGGGATATCATATTCCTTTTTCTGTCGAGTTAGACCGTTTTGGGTAGTAAAGGCAACAGAGAGGGATAGACAGACTTGTTTGTGTATCAAGCATGAAAATCTTCAATACCAGGCGGACAAACTGAAGGATCTTAATATTATAAAGACATCAAACTTAAATTTGCTCGCAGGGATGATTTGCTGTGATTCTGATTGCAAGACTTGCATGTATAAGGAATGCCAAACATGCACAGAGAAAGCAATTAGTACAGAGATTGATGAAAATGAGTTAGGAAAACAGATTCAGTGGAAGAAATGGGCAACGCGAAGGGTAGAGAAAGTTAAAAAGGTTCAAGGTGAAAAAATCAAATACACAACGTCTATAACTACAAGAGAAGAAGAACAAGGTACAGTTGAGACACTTATGCACGATTTTAATGCAAATCTTAAGAAAACCTGTCGACATCTCTACAACATTAAACATGCTGCCTTACGGAATCTTAGAGAAAATATGACAGATATTGAAGTCATTATTCATATTGACTTTTCGGAAAATTATGCCTGTAAATTTGACAAGGAGATTCAGAGTGTGCATTTTGGACCGAACCAGACACAAATAACTTTGCACACAGGCGTGATGTATTTCAATGGAAAATGTTCAACTTCATTTTGCACAGTATCTGACTACAATAAACATGGACCCCCTGCAATATGGGCTCATTTAAAACCTGTTCTTGCTCATGTAAAGGCGATGCGTTCCACCATAGACACTGTATACTTCGTCAGCGACGCTCTAACCACTCAATACAGGTGTAAAGCGAACTTTTATCTATTATCATCCTATTTTCTTGACCTTGGGTTTAGGATGGGCAATTGGACATTCCTTGAAGCAGGGCATGGGAAGGGTCCAGCAGATGGGATCGGGGGCGCAGTCAAACGGTCGGCGGATGCGGTGGTTGCACTGGGGGGGAGCATCACGGATGCCAAAACAATGATTTCTTCATTGGAAAACAGTTCAATTAAATTCTTCCTTGTAACAGAGGAAGAGGTGGAGGTAATTCAGAAGCTTATCCCACCAAATCTTGACACAGTGCCACAGAGTATGAAACTTCACCAGGTGAGTAAACTTACTTTTGTTCAAAGATTCTATAATTTGTACAATAAGTGAATCGATGTCAATTTCATACTATCGGTTTATTTTTTAGGTGTTCACAAGCAGACGAGAAACGGTAGAGGTCCGTGTACT
This sequence comes from Saccostrea glomerata, assembly GCA_003671525.1. Classification (NCBI taxonomy): domain Eukaryota; kingdom Metazoa; phylum Mollusca; class Bivalvia; order Ostreida; family Ostreidae; genus Saccostrea; species Saccostrea glomerata. The sequence continues at coordinate 169,219 of PRKT01000558.1, read as the reverse complement.
AAGTTGTTTTTTGCAAAAAACCAGACATGTGCCTTTGCTTTTCACCTACTTTGTTCACCTTTACCCATGAAGCTTCGACAGCCTCTCCAACTACAGCAACTGAAAATTCAGTTACTACATTCCAAAAATCCATTGATACCCAATTAGTTTGGAAATGGTGCGTTGTCGTGTATGATGACATTCCTTATCCTGGGATTGTACAAAATGTTGATGAGATTGAGGTACAGGTAATGCATAAAATAGGGAATAACCGATACTTTTGGCCTATGATGGAATGCTCACTCTCCTTCAAGAGTTCTGGGTCACTAGGACCACCAGGTAACTTGTCTTTGTTCTTCTGAAACTGTCTGGTCATGACCTTCAAGCGAGCAACCGCACGTACGAGCATGTCCCAACTAGAAAATCTAGTGAATCTTTCAGAAAACACTTCTGTCTGACAAGTTGGAGGCTTAGCCTCATGATTTGACTTTGTGACATCTGCTGTGTCAGTCTTGCTGCAGGTAACATCTGGGCCAATCTCAGTATCATGCTCCGGATCCACTAATTCGAAGTCCTCAGTAGGAGTACTGAGCGCACTGTGCGGTCCACGAATCCAGCTTGAATCTTGAAGAGTAGAAGGGTGTACAGGCCTGGTAGCAACATCAGCTGGATTAAACTCAGACTGAACAAACCTCCATTGGTAAGAAAGACTATACAGACGAATGCGTGCCACTCTGTTCCCAACATAAACATAGAATCAGCGACTTTCATTCAAGATATAGCCAAGTACTATCTGACTGTCTGAGAAGAAACGAAAGTCCTGCGATGGAATGTTCAGCTGATCTCTCACAAACTCGGCAACTTCTGTAGCTAATACAGCCGCACACAGCTCAAGCCGTGGAATAGTATGCCCTTGGACTAGGGCAACCCTGGCCTTCCCAAGCAGGAAGCTGGTACTACACATGTCATTTTCCTGAAGTTTGAGATACGCCACTGCAGCAATAATGTCTTTTGATGCATCACAAAATACAAGAACTTCACGACTGGTTGAGTTAACGAATGAACTGTTGTAACTCCTTTGCACACAAAAGTTTTCCAGTTGACTCAGAGAATCGACCCATGCTGACCACTCATCATGAAGAAATGCGGGCAATGGTTCATCCCAGTCTGTATTCGTTGTCAAGGACATCATCTCTCGTAACAATAGCTTCCCTCTGATAACGACAGGCTGAGCGAATCCAATAGCTGGGTCATACACACTGTTTATTGTAGATAACAGTCCACGTCTTGTGTACGCTTTCTCCACTGGGTTAACTTGAAAGGTAAATTCGTCCATTTCTGTATTCCATAACAATCCCAAACTCCGTTGTATTGGTAGGGTAGTTGATTCAAAGTCAAGATTTTTCAAGTTCTTTGCCAGGTCATCTGGGGCGAATGAATCTAATACTTTCCTACTGTTGGAGGAAAATTTGTGGAGTCGAATGTTTCCACCATCTTGCAAGGCTTTCTTGGTCCGTTACACAAGACTTATGGCCTCCTCTTCTGTTGTACTGGACAAAAGACCATCATCAACGTAGAAGTTGTTACACACCAAATCCCTTATATCTTCTGACGATCCCTCGACTACTTTCCTGAGACCAAATGTTGCGACAGCCGGCGAAGGACTGTTGCCAAACACATGGACAGTCATCTGAAAGTCCACCAATGGCTGATCCAAGTCATTTTCCAAGTGCCCACAGAAAGCGCAGGTAACGTCGCTGGTCTTCGGGAACTTTGAAATTGTGAAACATCTGCTCAACATCCATGGTGACAGCTATCTTTTCTCTGCGGAATCTAAGCAAAACACCAAGCAGGCTGTTACATAAGTCCGGACCTTGAAGTAAGACGCTGTTCAAGGAAGCATCCAGGAACTTGGCGGATGAGTCAAACACTATGCGCACGTTTTCAGGCTTCTTAGGATGATACACCGCAAACATCTTTTCATTAAATAAACTAACAAATTGCATGGCTATGTTGAATTAGGCTGCCTCTTCCAAAATTGTGAAATTCATGGTCCCAGGGTCAGGGGTTCTAGTGCTAGGGCGGCGCTATATAGATTATATATTAAAAAATGAATTATTTCTTTGAAAATCTTCTCCTTTGCTCCTGAGTATTAAATAAACTAAGCAAGTAAATAGTTATGTTGAATAAGGCTACCTCTTCCAAAATTGTGAATTTCGTGGCCCCTGGGTTGGGGGTTCTGGTGTTAGAGTGGGGCTTTATTGAATATATAGTGCAAATGCATAAATTCTTTAAAACTCTTCTTTTCTGCACCAAAGTATTTAACCAATGAACTATGTACAAAATCATGGGAAGAACTACACGATTTGTTTTGACCGGGAAATCAGTCATTTTTTTCCTGCCCTGTGGTCACACGACATGTTTAGTCTGTGGTCTGGAAATAGAATCCCACAACAGAATGTGTCCGGTGTGTAGACTACTCATACAGGAAGTAAAACCATTATTCATGTCATTTTGTTTCTTTACTCTGATTTTTGTGAAATTTTACAGGACATTGTATTAGAGATGATTATACATTAGCTCTGTAGCTGCTGGTTGATTCTGGTTGGTTTATAAATTCTTCTCTATCAGTATTTGGAATTGTATTTTGTTTTTCAATATAGACATGATTTATTAGTCCAATATTGAACATAGCATTCATTTTACTGATAATGGAAAATTAGGTCAAGCTGGGAAGAATTGCACGATTTGTTTTGACCGGGAAATCAGTCATTTTTTTCCTGCCCTGTGGTCACACGACATGTTTAGTCTGTGGTATGGAAATAGAAACCCACAACAGAATGTGTCCGGTGTGTAGACTACTCATACAGGAAGTAAAACCATTATTCATGTCATTTTGTTTCTTGTACTCTGATTTTTGTGAAATTTTACAGGACATTGTATTAGAGATGATTATACATTAGCTCTGTAGCTGCTGGTTGATTCTGGTTGGTTTATAAATTCCTTCTTTATCAGTATTTGGAATTGTATTTTGTTTTTCAATATAGACATGATTTATTATTCCAATATTGAACATAGCATTCATTTTAATGATAATGGAAAATTATACATGTAACAGGGTAATTGTATTAAATATTATTAATATGTCCTGTCATTGCAATCATATTATTGCTTTGAATTATTTGAACTCTCCACTTAAAGACTCAATGGAGCACTGTAATTAGAAGAAGAGTTATTATGGATTGTATTTCAAAGGTATGTTTTCTTGTGATTTTTTAAGGTTTTTTTTTTAAGAATATTTCAATATATTTAGAAAAAAAAATATTCCAAAAAGAAATGTGTATTATATTGAGGTTTATTATAATAAGCATTGTTAAGTAAATTAATTTTTATTAGTGTGTGTATATAATTTTTTGGTTAAAAATAAAATCATCTTGTTTTTTGCACAAGCTTGCATTATAATTAAGATCATATATATGAAAGTAAAACAACTAAAAGCAATTCAAGGCATTTCTAATATGGAAAATTTAACATAAATCAATCAACTTAAAAATCAGTTAAATGTTAGTTGTTTAGTTCTCTTATATTAACAATAAGAAATTTACCATTTTTACTTAAATTTCTGAATATGTGGAAAGGATTGTTTATTATTGTGAAAAGAGAATCCATTAATACATGTACTTCTTATATCTTATGGTAGGTGACTTTTTGATAGGCAATGTTTGTAGACTTTTGTCTTGAGTTTTCTTTAAGAAAGTAGATAACTTTTAAATTGAATACTTTGTTATTTGTATGTTTTTACTCACCTGAGCTAAAAGCTTAAGAGTATCTCTCAGATCAAATTTTGTGTGACATTCTACTGTAAACCTTTCACATTTTCAAATTATATAAAATGACTGGACCAATTTCAACTTTGGCACAAATACAGTACAGGCAACGCGGATCCCGTATTATACCGCGTCCCCTCCGCGGTGTATTAATCCTTTCCGCGTTACACCGTCGCGGGTTTTGATCGCGGTGCTACCTGAGACCGTGTTTACACCGCGGCGGGGCCCGCTACCGTTATTCTTCAGCTTAGATGTTCTTACCTGTAAAGTATTGCCGATTTTTAATCGTGTCGAAATTGGGGGGGGGGGGGGGGGGAGATTACGACCACATTAATATTAATAAATTTATACCATTACTTGGATTCTTTAAAAAATCATTTTTAAGTTTTATCAAATTGTTTAATAAAAAACATCTTTTTTTTTTTTACCAATGGTCACTCAAAATTAATTAATTCTCGAAAACGTATGTAAACAGTAATACATGTACAGTATAGGATGAAATATAGTCGAATAATTTATCGAATATATTAACTTAAAGTTTATTTTCAAAATCAATAATGCCACCCCAAATGATCTTCAAATTGCCAAAAAGGTATAATTAAAATCTAAAGAATGCCATGATATCGCTTCTATTTATATGCACTGTAATCCGGTGTTCACAATTAGCCCGTGCAGTTGCAGTTACATGTAGCTATGTGTTTATTTATCTGCGAGATTATATCAGTCATTTGGTTTCATTTAGAAAAGCACCGTTACTTCTGTATACATGTCTGTTATAAATAATAGCATGAAAAACGATGATAGATAGTGATACATACATGACATAATTACAATTAAATTTTAACAAAACACGCCAAAGTGTAGGAATACCGTTGCTCCATTATTATGCGCTACACTGTAAGACTATGAACTAAATATCGACTATTTTTTGGGGGGGGGGGGGGGTTCTTGTTAATAAAATAATCACAGGTATTTCTATTCAGAATATCAATAATATCATAGCTAGTATTTGAATGTATTTCTATTTTCTGCTCTTTTCGAAAATTACTAAAAATCATGTTTATGAACATAAACAAATTTCAGATTTCTCCGGTTCAAATAAAACAATGTAAAACACAAACACAAATATGGGCCCTTAAAATATTTGAACACACAACACAGAAATTAACTTTATTTTAATCAGCAATTTGCCATGCTTCAAGTTTTCAGATGTCTGTGTAACCGTTCGGTTTTCCTCATGTAAGTTTGGTGTGGAGTGGAGCTTATTCGAAGCGGATGATCGAGAAGCCCCGAGGGAACGACGCTGTCTAGTGTACATACTACCTATATACACAGGATGTTACTTGAGTGTATTACCTGTATGCGTTTTCCTACGACATTGTAAAACGAAGCCGTTTTTTTTTTTTCATGTGTAGCTCATGAATTGAAATGCATGAAATAAAGAATGTTTTTGTTGCAGACAGAATCCTTTTAAAATTTTTTGTTTCAAATAAATATTTTCAATAAATCGACAATTTTAATATACTGTGTTTTTCTTAATCAAATTTTATAACAAAAATACATTTTATTTTACCACCAAAATCTGTCGTTGTAATCTGGTGACAAAAAGGGAAGTAATTCAAATTACATGTCATGTACATATGCTAAACGAAAGAAGAAAGTGGATCATAAACAAGTCTCTCGATAAATAACAATAAAACTTAGACAAAATCCACAAATGGTCAATAAACTGATAAATCAGCGGTAGTTTTATTCGCTAGACTTAAGAAATTGATATACTGATCAAAAAGGAGGAAAAACGATCATGCACGTGCCTTAATATTGTGATATTTTTCTTCTCTCTCTCTCTCTCTTTCAATCTTCTAACTGGTACAGATATAAACAGACACGAAATAACATAGTAATGGATCATTATTTGAATTAATTAATATCAAATTCTTCATTAATTTGTTTTAAAAGTTTTTTTTTACTTTAATTCTTTTTATACACTTAAAAAAAAGCAACAATAATTTGACACAAATTCCAAGGCTAATATCGCATCTAAAATTGATATCGATGAAATAATAATGAAACAATGAATCAAATGTGTTGTTGAATGGCTAGACAACGATGTGCACATCCAGCGAGCGTTACCCAAGGTACATGTATACTATAAGACAGGTGTGAAACCCCCAGGGCATGTCGTTTCCTGCTCAGGCACTGCAAATCCCTATACACAGGAAATGATCGCGGCTAATACTTAATACACAAAGAAACAGAATTTGTCAAAGAAAACAAAAATATATGAATTTTTGCATTGAATATTTATTAATATAAACTGTAATTTCGTCTGTGAAGTTTATCATATTACACCTGCACATCCTATCTTATATCTATTGAACACGAAAATCGAGAAATATTAAAATTAAAAAGAAAGACATTGTATTAAAAAGTAAAACATGTTAATGTGAAGGTGAAAAACGATATTTTTTCTTGATCTCTTGTATAAAGTTCACGTGCTCAAAGTTAACTTTCGTCATTGAATGCTTTCCGGTTATTTGACATTTTGAGAAAAATGCCTGCACATTTATATAAAAGAGGGAAATACATTAAAGAAAATTAATTAATTAAATTAACTTAATTTGGGAACAGAACATAAACGATGAGAAATAAAGAAGAATAGAACTTTTTCTTGATATCTTGGATAAAGAAAATTAAAGTTCACATGCCCACTACATGTAACTGCAAATGCTCGTCATCGGATGTTTTCCGGTAATTTGACACTTTTAGAAAAAGCCTGTACATTTTTTATACAATAAATCGAAATTAATTAATGAACAATATGAAGATGTACATTTTTAAAAAGATGTACATCTTTTTTTTTCAAATGAATGCTGAAAATCGTTCATCGAAACTTAAACAGTCTGACTTCAACATTTATTACAGTTTGCATAGAATATGAAAATTAGAAAAAAAACTAATTAAAATTTCAAGTATTTAATTTTGTTTCTTGATATATTCTTAATAACACTAAATAATTTACCAATTGCAAAGACGTAACAATTTAATAAAATGTTCTATTCAATTTCAAACATTGATATGTAATTTTTGAAACAAAAATAAACTTATTTTTTCTTAGTTTAAGTTCTATTCATAGCAATATTTATTAATAAACACACGGTTTGTTTGTTTGTTTGTTTGTTATTTTTTTGTGACAGGAAAAATTTGCAAATTACAATTCGGGGAGATAACTCCCGTTTGTTTACGATACTAAATGTCAGTAATTGATCGATGATTTAACCGCGGCGGGGACAGTAAGTGATGAATTTCCCGCGGAGGGAACGCGGTTTACCTGTCTACCCGGCCAAATACCGCGTTGTGATTATACCGCGGCGGGGACGCGGGAAATACGGGATCCGCGTTGCCTGTACTGTAGTCCTTGTAGAAAAGGGGAAAACTTATTCAAATAAAAGATCATGTTCTCTATTAATAACAGATTCATGTATTTAAGGAATTACTCTTTGATTTTAGCCTTATTTTATTGCTTTGCTTGTTCAATAAGTGGTCATATATTACTCAACAGATAGAACGATTGGTAAAGAAAATTGATTTCAGAAAATAAAACAACATTTTCAATTTTTATGCCATTTCCACCATTACTATTTCACAAAATTGGACTTTCACATATTTGAAACTTGCATATCAGTAGGGGAAGTCAGATCACATTGATACGTCCTGTTTATAATTATGGAGGAAAAAAAATATGCCATGACCTTTTAGAGACCCAGATTGATCACATTAAAGATTAAGATCATTTTATTTATCTTCAAAAGGTCAAAAATAAACATTGGGGCAAATCAACCTTGTTTTGTTGTAATAAAATACCAGGTCAAATTTCTAACCACTTTTAATTTTAATTTTATGGAACTGATCTCTAAAGTTGCAGTTATCCAAACTTTTGAATAGCAATATTGAATGAATATTTTGATACGGAAATCTTGTATTCTGCAATATTTTAGTACAAGACTGAAGAGAGAGATTTTGATATAAACTTAAAATGTTGTATGATTCTGGGTCCAGCACTGCATAATATTAGTTATTAAATTTGATTATTTACATGTAGGTACTTCCATTAGCAGTTTTTGACTTTTTGTTTAGGAAAAGCATTTCCTTGTATTTTCTTTACCAGGTAATTTGCTAGATAAGCTTTATTTTTTGATTGTTCATTTGATTGATCATTTGAACCATTTTTATGAAAAATGATAAATAAAGACATTTTAAAGTTGAAGTAACTATGTTTTTTTAGTTATTTTCATTCTGAAGGGTTTCCAAGAAACGCAATGCAATGACAGCGTAATTTTATTTTATTTACAAAAGAAAAAAAAGTGTACATGTGTACATATATATATACATGTACATGTATGCACTTTCCAATGGAATTAGCACTATTATGATAGAATCTTATGGTATCCGAATTTGAATGCATAATAGATATAATTGGCTGAATACTCAGTACATGTATATGTAGACATAATCTTTATGTTTTAGTCTGAATATGCAAGAGCGGAATATGTCCTAATATTTTAACTTGACACGTCCTTGAAGAGTTATCCCCCTTGGCTTTTAATTGATAAAGTTTTATTATATTAGGAGGAATGCCACACCAAATTTTTATTTTATAGATCTGTGAGTCAACCTTTTTAAACAATGATTTCAGCACAGAAAGGCCGACATTAGCTCTCAGGCAATTATTTTTAATGGGTTTTTTTTGTGGATTTTTTCAAAGAAAATGAAAAAAATCATTTCCATAAAAAAAAAATGCTTTCTTGTAAAATTTTCGCTGTAAATTAATATCTAATAAAATATGTGTAGAAAAGCAGTATAGATATTAAATTTTTTAGAATAAACAAATATTTATCGAAATAAAACACTTAAATTTGTGAATATTTTTAGACCCTCGCAAACGAAGTTTAGGGGGGTATATTGGAATCGGCATGCCCGTGCCATTTCTCAGAAACTATTGGATGGATATGTCTGAAATTTTGTACACTTATTACTCACTATATAAAGGTGTGCACCCGGTATTTTCATTATGATTGGATGATTTTTGTGCATTTTACAGGTGTTTTTTCTTTATTTTATGGTTTTGTTTGGCTCATAACTAGAAAACTATTAGACTGACAATCATCAAACTGACAATCATCAAACTTGGACAATTTATGCATCTTGGGTAGAAGGTGTGTCACGAGCTATTTTAAGGTCACTGTGGCCTTTAATTTAAACGAAATTTTAAAAAGAAACCTGTCTTTTACTATTGAATTGCACAATCCCTAAAATGTAAGAGTGTTGCTGTATCCCCATTTTAAAAAAGTGTTAAATTAAGAAAATAATATTTTTTTCATCATACACATGTACTCTACAGCAATCCATATCAAATGTTATTTTATAAGAGATAATCTATCTCTCCCAAGGGTTTAATTATCAAGCACTGGTCAAGGAGAATTTTGAAAACAGAAATTTACATGTCAAATTAATAGAGAGAAATTAATTAGTTTAGTGTAAGGAGCTAAATGATGGAGATGGGATCAAGCCTTTATCAGTTATCTCTTGGGAACTGGGCTAAGGAATCAGTATTAAATCGTTTTAGTGAGAAGCCTAACTTATTTAATGAATTTGAGAAAAAGTAATTCAAACTAATATGATACATGTACTATAAAATAAACTTATTTGATATTGTATAATATAATTAAAACTAATTATACTAGGGGAGGGGGTTATTGGAATCAGCATGCCCATTTTCCATATGATAATGAATTTCAGATTAATTAAAAAACTTTAATCTGATCATGCTGATTTTAGATCCAAATAAATCATCAAGTATTCAAAAAAAATGGTAAATAGTCTGTACAAATCTAAGAATCATGCAGGAACCTTATTCAGATTAAATGATGCATCAAGATTACACAATTTTTTTTGTCAGTATAAATCTTTGTAACGAATTTACTAGTATACAAAATCTTTGTTTTCAGATTTAATTTCAGAGTGACACAATTATGCATTTTGATTGCACTGCAAAGGAGATAGTTAAGATTCATTCATCCCTTGACATTAATCAGTGGCCATGCATCCAGTCAAAGAATAGTTAATGAGTTCATTTTAGGAAAGCCCCTGTCTCAATCATTTCTGATCAAGGAGCTCTTATCTGTGTCCTTTGGGAATTATGCTTGTGTCCCCTCAATAATAACGCCCTAGAGGAGATTAGATGCAACCATTTATCAAGAATCATGTACTTATCGAAAGTAAGAAGTGTTTCCATTTTTCTAAATTTCATTTTTCAAATTCTAATTAAATATTGATTAAAATACTAGTAATTAGAAAATACATGTAGATATAGTGTATACATGTATACCAAGGTATCAAATCATGAGCTTTTTTGTTAATTACAAACGCGTGCTCTTCAAATGATGGGGAATTATTCCAGCATGTGTAGCATCTATTTCGCTATCTCTTTATTTATATACCTTGGACTAATTTTGACACCACATTTTGCCAATCAGTGAAATCATATTAATTCCATGCATGCAAAGTAAAGCAGTTTTAACCTGGAAAGTTCACAATCATCCATATACGAGTAGTCCATTCGATTTTCTCATCCCAAACATATTCTCTCTGCCCATAAGCATAAGAAGTCTTGGATATGCATGCAGCTGCAATATTTTGTTTCTTCCTAAGTCATCGAATTACCTTTCCTAAAGTTACGACATAACTTAGGAATATCCTAAGATAAGACGAGTTTAGTGAAACGGATAAGTAACGAACTTAGGAAAAAATTCTTTCCTAAGATATAACTTAGTCTTAAGTAGGCTTTGTGAAACGGGCCCCTGGTTCCCTGTCCCTGTTATGCTTCGTATACTCCGCATGGCATGGATGAGACAGGGGGATCAGCTATTACAAAAGGACCCCCCCCCCCAGAGTGTAAAATACTAAAGGAAATTGTCGTGAATTTCCGTATAAAAATGACGCAGTAAAAGCGCATGGTGATTAAAAAATTTGTTAAATTAACTACATGTAATAAAAACATGCTGCTGTACAGTTGCGAATGACACCAAGATTATTTTTATACATTTTACATCGCGCTATGCAGCTTATAGCCTACTCTACAGATACCATAGGCATCATCCGTGACAAAAATCAGGATATTACCACGTGGTTAATCTTGAGAGACCTAGATGTATCTGCATTCTGGTGACAATAATTTCTCAAATTAATCAGTGACTTTTTTACATAGATAAATCCATTGGATGAGCAAATGCCGCACTAAATTTTAATTTTAAAAAATATTTATTTGTTTTGAAAACGGCCCGAAATAAAAATGAACACTATTTCAGCTTTGACTATCCTGTGTTTTCCTTGCATAAATTCTTTGAATTTTGAAATAACTTTTTTGACATGCTAAGTTTTGTTATCGGACGAATACATGATTCTTTTCGAATTTGAAAGTTTTCTTTCTTTCTTTTTTTTTTACTTTTATTTATTTTATTTTGCTTGTCAACTTTTTCAGGTAAGTAAAAAATTTCTCTAGTTGCCCCCTTTCAAAGACGATGCTAAGTGGCTGCATTTTTTCATAAATTATATTTATTTATTACACTTCTTCTTCATGTGTATTATAGGATAAAATCTTGAAACCCGAAAATAATCACTCAATAAGAAATACCCCACTACATGTATACATTACACCTGTACGATATGATATAGTGGGGTATTTTTGTGGAGCGATTATTTTTGGGTATTCATGATTTTTCTTCACAAGTTAGATTTTATTCCATTGTCAATACATGCTTTTTAATTAATTATTTTATAGCGTGTTGTCTAACATCATTATGCAGAAGGGCCCAAGTAAAGGGGGGAGGGGGTTAAGTTGCAACTTTCCACTGTGTATTGAATGACATCAAGGTGTCTGTACTTCAGTATGAAATACACAATTTCCATATAATTTTCGTACAGGGACAGAAATATTTTTATTTCAGCAATATCTTTGATAAATGAAAGTTACATAGAAAAACGTTTATGAAGTCATGAATAAAATTGAACTTCCAATCAAGTGGTGAAAATTAGGTTTTGATTTTTGTTTTTAAAAAAATGCATAAAAGGGTTTGATATGAAAGCAATTCGTCAGGAACATTTTCAGGAATAATTCTTCGAAATTCGTCTCGTTTTAGATTGCAGCTACGTTCCAGTTCGCACCAAAAACTATTCGGACATCCTCTTTCTTCAGGTGCTTCAGTGCAGAGTTCACTTAAAATGGCAAGATTTTCGCTGCCATATGGTGATCTAAAGGAACATTTTACATCTCCATACATAATAGGCTGGTTGTATAGCACATCCGGTATACCACAGGGAACTTCAGAATTTCTTTGCGATCTTATCCTATGCGTATTCCACAGATGTTTGAATAAACCAAGCCTCAGTTGTATTAAGGGGAGAAAAGAAAACCGCAAACAGTTACACTGTTCAGGGTTTGCATCGTTAAAAAGTCCCCTGTCTCTCAAATCTTTGAAAACATTTCTCCAGAAATGTGTAAAGTTTTTCATTAAAAAAACTCCAGAGCATCTCTATCCTTTGATTAGAGGTTGAAGATCCGTACTGGAAGCTTTTTTCACCATGCATTGCATCTGTGTGGTCTCTCCTAAAGAATGTTTGAAAGTCCTTTATAATACCGTTCTCAGTTCCATGATCTGAACGAACAACTCGAGGGACTCTTTTTAGTTTTCGTATGTAGTTCAAGTAGTATCTAGCAACAATTCTCGGGTTGTTATTCGTATTTGATGCTTCAAGCCAAAGGATTTTCCTCGAGTATCCATCAATTGCCCCATGAATACTAATTCAAATTAGGTCCCTTGTTGTAATATAACCTTCGTTGAAGACGATGACGAGACCTCTGAGCCACAGAATTTGGACTGATTGCTTTTAAAACTTGACGAACTGTTTCTTGCGTTGTTCTGACATTCAGCAATTTCCACATTGCTCTGTATCCCAAGTTAACATACCTTTCTTGATGGAGAAAAATAATAGTCTCCATGATTACAACCAAAGGACTTTCCATATTTTTCCGTCGGTAGACCCAACCGACGCAGAACTCTTTTTAAATGTCCTAAACTCAATGTTATACCATGGGCACAAAACATAAATCCAATGATCTCATTATACTTGTATCCCAAATGAAAATAATGTTGTATCAGTTGATTGATCTCTGTTTGATCCATGCAGCATACGCTTGGAATAAAATGGAATAAACAGACTCCTGTCAGTAGGCTGGTCATCTGTAATATGTAATATTAATGCAATGAATAAGAGTGTCAACAGAGAATTTTTTCTTTGGAAGCAATGTCGCATTTATGTTTCGGCATAAAGTTGCAGTGTTTTAAATTTCATCCACTATACTTATTTGTACTACTTACTACCCCCCCCCCCCCAAGGATCAAAGGAAACAGAACTACTATTTGTCATATGTGACTTGTCACATCTTACATATCATGACCTGTAAATATGAAAATCTTAAGCCAGATATGAAGTCAGATGGTTTTAACCAATTATCAACAAAGTCAAAAAGGTAATCTGAATTGGGCACAATTAAAACATATTTCTCCCGAACTTTTGCTCCAGATAATTTATGATATATGTTATATATTACATGACCAAATCATGCATGGAGGAGTAAATGTCATTCCGTGTACTTGAATTGATAATGCCATGAAAGTGAATTGGTTAACAAATAATACTACGAAGTAAATTCATGAAAATATTGAAACAAAGTTGTTCTTCCTAACTCTTTACTTATTGCATAATATGCCCTAACCAGTAATTTTTGGGTTAAAGTGGTACAGTACACGCTGCTTTCGAAAGGTAGTAATGAACTACGTTTATACTGACAAATTATACAATGTAAATAAAACACTAGAGTCCGAGGTGAAATCACATCTTGCAATTCAGACCGTGTAAATAAGGCTTTATAAATAACACGTACATGTCCTTGAATGGTAATCAAAACACTTACTTTCCGAGATCTTTTTAATTTCTTTTTCTCTCATGAACGTTTAAATGTGCTATCTCCGAATCCCTTCAGTAAAATAAAGTCCTGGTCTTACGAATTCCCGCGCCCGCTTAGCTATTTCAATAACAATACTTCTCCCTGGATATATCTAGAAATTTATGTCAAAATATCTAATATATAATTTTTTTTATTGCTCCATGTATAATTACATATCTCTATATAATTCAATCTCGTACATATGTCAATATTTTTCAAATAGATATTTCGTTCAGTCATTTTAACTTTTAGCAATAAAAACTATCAAACAGAATAAAACGCTTTAAATTATGTAAAAATATTCAGATATAATATAACATATAGTAAAAGTAAATAGTCATAACACATTATATGTCAATAAGACAATAATAAGTAAGACTACATATGGAGTTATAACACAACAAGTGTAGAGCCATTTACGCTTCCGTATAAAAGAACGTCTCCTCACACGGCATGCTTTAATACTGATTTCTTTGTGTTGGAGTACTTTACATGCATGGGGGAAAACAACTCAAAATTCGACTTTCAGTATTTTTTCCCTGAATTTTCATTACATAAATTCCCTTGTTCAAGTATTTGTAATACCTTGATAAAGCTAAATACATGTAGCTTTATCAAGCTACATACCTTTATCTGGGAATTGTACTGGACCTAATTACAGAGATGCAGTGAATGTGCTAGAATCTTCAAGAACGGGGAAACAGAATTGAGGAAACATCTTCACCAATACCATAGATTAGAGAAAACCAAGGCCGAAGAGATGTTACTGAACTCTTAATTTGAGAAACTCAACGCCAAATTTATCAGCACTCAAAGAGTCCCGATGTCAAGACTCGTCCTACACCAGCGGAAGCCATCCAAGGAAGAATGTAAAAGACAAGCACAAGCAGAGAGGAGAAGGTTGAAAGAAGATATCCAACATACATGTACGAACTTAATAACACAGATGGGTCTCACCATGGAGATGGAAGGCCTAAAGGAGTATGAGTGAACATACGGAACTTTATGCGAATATTGTATTACTAAAGGGCTTTGTGCGAATATTTCTGGTAATTTGTGAGATGATGGACAATATGAATATTTATATAGGTAGAAATTATATTTTTGTACATCTCTTTATTTATTGCATGTATTCATGTATTTATGAATAATTTATGTATATTTACAATGTAAATCAATTTACAATGCATGTGATAATCTCAATTTGTGTATTTAATTGAAAGTGATATATTATGTTTATATATATATGTTATATGATTATTACTTATTAAATATAATGTATACAAAGTCAATTATAAATTTTTGTTATTGATCTTAAGATGGGGGAATGTAATGATGTAAGCTTAATTCCGGGAATCTGAAGCTCGTTCGATTTATTTCCTATTTTATTGAACACCTTCTAGAGTCTCGAGATAGGTTTTTAACGTTCGGGCGAGTTTACCTTTTTTTGCTTGTCCAGAAATTTCTGGGTTGAATTTTTTTCTTTGGACTGGGGTGGAACACCCCCCCCCCCCCCCCCCCCCCCCCCCCCCCCCCCCCCTGGAAAAAATTTCTGAATCCTCGCCTGCTGTTGGTCAAAGGACCAAGCTATCCCTCCTTTTGCCATTTAACAGGTAGCTTTTTTCTAAATTTTCTATTTTCCCGGACTTAAGTATTTATTTTTGATATTTTGTTTTCTTTTATTTGCTATGTTATGATAAATTATAAACCTTCATTATCTTTCTTTTCATTTTGAAGTTATCAAAGACTATCTGAGAGAAAACAAGTGGCCAACGGGCCTTATAGGTCACCTGAGTATCATGTAACAACTTATTTTATTTCATCATAAATAGTTGATTAATACCAAAGAGCAGATATCAAAGCATTAATTTATTTTCAGACAATGTAACACCCCCCCCCCCCCCCCCCCTGACCCAGGGGGCATGAAATTAACCATTTTGCTAGATGCACCTTTCTTCATCATAAATATATATACTTGGATCATTAGCATAATAGCCTGGAGCAAAGGAAAAGATTTTCAAAGAATTAATGTATTTTTACTGTATAATCAAAAGACCCCCCACCTCACACCAAATGGTAAAACCTCTGAAACAGGGGCCATAAAATTCACAATTTTGAAAGAGGCACTCTTGCTCATCATAACTATGTACTTAGTTAGTTTATTTAAAACCCAGAAGCAGAGAAGAAGATTTTCAAAGAATTAATGCATTTTCACTATATGATCAATAGTGCCCCGCCCTATCACCGGAACCCCTGACCCGGGGCCATAAAATTCACAATTTTGGAAGAGGCATTCTTGCTCATCATAACTCTACTAATTTCGTTTATTTAATACCCAAAAGCAGAAAAAAGATTTCAAAGAAATAATGCATTTTCCCTTTATAATCTCTACAGCCCCGCCCTAACACCAGAACCCCTGACCCTGGGGCCATAAAATTCACAATTTAGGAAGAAGCACTCTTGCTCATCATAACTATGTACTTAGTTTATTTAATACCCAGGAGCAGAGAAATAGATTTCAAAGAAATAATGCATTTTCACTATATAATCTCTATAGCCCCACCCTTACACCAAAACCCCTGACCCTGGGGCCATAAAATTCACAATTTAGGAAGAGGCACTCTTGCTCATCATAACTATGTACTTAGTTTATTTAATACCAAGGAGCAGAAAAGAAGATTTTCAAAGAAATAAGGCATTTTCACTATATAATCTATATAGCACTAGAACCCCTGACCCTGGGGCCATGAATTTTGGTAGAGGACTCAATAGACATTACATTCATGCTAACAGTTTGCCTGCTTGATGTCCAGGAGTAAAGAAGAAGATTTTTAAAGATTTCATTAATTTTAGTGGTTTTGGCCCCACCCCTCAGGCCCCAGGGGGGCAGGGACCATGAAATTCACAATTTCTGTTCCCCTTCACCCACAGATGCTGTATACAAAATTTGGTTGAAATTGGTTTAGCGGTTTCAGAGAAGAAGCTGAAAATGTTCAAATGTTAACACACGACACCGACGGACAAACACGGATGGCAATAGGTCACCTAACGAGGCACCTGGGTTGATCATTGGCTCTATATATTACATAAGCAATTAGCACAGGAATTTTATAAGTACGTATTACTTACAAGAAATTTATAAGCATGAAGATAATTCGTACATTATGACTTCGCACAATGCGCTTGTACCTGTAATAGGAGTATGTCTCAGAACACCATTGTCATTAGTGGTTGTAGAATATTTTTAACATTCTCCTATATTTTCATATTAAATCATTTCCTAGGTTCTTATTTTGATTTGAGATTCTGCTTAGTCTTATATCCGAGCCTGTTTGTACCTTATTTCAACATCTCATGTCAATTGTAATGAAAACACCAGTTTCAATATTTAACCTTTGTATAGACAAACAAAAAAAAAATGGTATAAAAATAACAACTGAAAATTCCTGCCTTGTAAAAAAAATCCTAATTTTGAAAATAAAGCAAAAATCACCCCCCAACCTAGCGTACGGAAACGCTAGCCCAACCTAGCCGGGGGAAAAGGCTTAGGGAAATATTTACATTATTTGTGGAAAACTTAACTCCTAACTTTTAGTTTTATGGCCTAATAAATTTAACAGGAGCAACAGACGACAATTTTTGTACAAATACCTAATAATATCTTAACATAATTTCTAAGGGTGCAACCTGTTAAATACCTAATAAACTTCTATAAAAGTGAGAGAACTTACAGCAAATCAATGCTTTTCAAGATTCCCCACTAAAACTAGGTTTTTACACGGGTTTTTAAACTTTTTTAGAAACAATAGAAAATTCAACTTAGAATCCTAGTGGATGCACCCGAAGGGTATGAACTTTGACTGATATTAATGACACCCAAAAGCTTAACTTCCGTATTAATAGCCTATCAAAATTTAGATAAACATTAGCCCAAGAGATTTGAAGGAAGCAACACGTGCTTTTCCCTGAGAAGGTTTGTAAACATGCTAAATATAAACAAATGGTATTAGGGATAAGGCAGTATACACATATATGTATGAAAACATTGATAATAACATATTACTCAAATACAAGGCATACATGTAGATAACAAAATCCATTCCTGCTACACTCCCCCCTTCTTAAGACATAAATGAATTTATTATTTATTCAAAACAAATAAAAATGATATCTCTGGCAGGAATTGAATTCAATTCAACAACAAAGGTAAAATAAAAATTAAAAAAAATCATGATAACACCAGCTTTATAATGTTTATATCTTCTTCATTGTCTTTTTACTGGTGGGACCCCACAAACGTCCAGTCATGACAAAAGTGTCCCCCCCCCTCCGTAATCACTTCTTGGTCTCTTGCGTTGGTTTCAGACCTCACCAGTGTGCTCCCTGCTGTTGATCTGGTGGCCCTCCTAAGGTCGGCTTGTTCGTCTCTGTATCTCTTCCTGACGGCCGAGATTGGGGCCAGGGGCATGGTTCCCTGCCCTGGATCTTGGAATTTAATATTTCGGACATTCTGTCCTAGTGGAACGGTGTTACCCCCATGCTTGAGTCTTGCGTGTCGACGGACTTGATTCTGCCTTCGACTGGCATAACGGCAATTCTCGATTCCGCTGTGAAATATCTCAATAAAAGCCTCATGGATTTCCTGCCAATGTCCCTTGCAGGATCTGTAACTTGTCAGCCAAAGATCACAATGGTCTGCCTTCCTGCCACGCAGGTCGGATATCACTATCCAGTTCATCCATCTCTTCCTCCGTCACCAATATTTCCAAAATATCCTTAGAGCAATCCTGTAAAATATTTGTACGACAAATATTAGGAAATTTCTTTATTATTATTTTTTTCAAAATAAATGAATTATACCAAGGTAATATCAGAGTATAGGAATAGGGCGCCAACAGTCCAGCTGTTTTTGAAATATTCCAACTCGGAATTAAATATGGTCGCCGAGCTATCAGCAGTGTAAAAGAGTTATTAAAAGGGCTATTATCTGTGGAAATTTTGGGAGACTGAAATTATTCAGGGAAAATTTTTTATTCCATATGATACAGGAGGTGTTTTTCTAGTGATTTCTTTAACTGGGAAAGCAGTTGAAACCTGAAAGGTGATTTTTGGTTAAAATTTGTATTCTACATTGTAAAAATTTCAAACAATGCCTGGGGATAAAATTAAACCACCAGCTACAGTCCAAGGAGTCCAAGGAGGGTTGAGAAGTACTCGGACTTCAAGAAAGGCGTCCAAACAGGCCAGTGACAAACCAGTCAAGCATGCCCTGTCTGATGTGTCTACATGTAGCTTGAGTGAAACCAGTTTTGATACTGGTCATTTAAATGATGAGTTGGGGTCAATTAAGAAACAGTTATCTGATCTCCCAACAAAAACAGACATTGATTCCCTGAAGGAATCCATAGTTGGGAAGGAGGAGCTAAAGTGTGTGGTGACAGAAATTGTCAACAGTCTTCTTACTTCCTTTGAAGATAGGATACAAAAACAAGTAGACAAAAGGGTAGATGACCTAAAGGAAGACTATGAAAGGAAGTATAAAGCCATGGAAATGGAAAATGAGAAACTGATGCAAGATCTAAAACCATTAAAAGACACAAATACAAAATTAAAAAAAGAAGTGAACTCCAACAAAAAAGACGTCCAAGAAGCAAAAAAAATGGCAAATTTTAATGAACAATATTCTAGAAAAAACAACATAAAAATCTTTAATTTTCGGACGACAGTAAATCAAGATCTGCGTAGAGATTTAGTGCAACTGGTGGAGTCTGACCTAGGGTTGCAGCTGAACCCGAAAGACATTACTGCAATCCATCGGATTCCATCACACAACACTGACTTCAGAGATAAACCCGTGATTGTGCGCCTGGCTTCACCCGATGTGAAAATAGCTTTAATGACACTAAAGAAAAAACTGAAAGGGGACGTCCGTTTCACATATGATGTCACAAAGAAAAACCTAGAATTAATAAAAGAAATCCGTGAAAATGAGGAAATGGAATCGGCATGGTACTTTAACACAAGTGTCTATGGACTATGGAAAAACAAATGATGGACTTCAACTCAAATTTGAATTTTTGACAACATTGAAGAGCGCATCAGGGAAGGGTAAAATGTTGTATTAAGAACAAAAACTAAAAACTGCTAATCCAAAGAAAACATTTCTTTAAAGAAAAAGTAAACAGTGATTCGTTAATAACTTGAGTTAAAGCATAAAAACAATTTGAATTATGTATATATGATATCTGAGAGTAAGTCTATGTGTAAACACTCCCTAATTTGTAAGAATTCAAGATATTGACAGAAGTCGGCAGATTGTAAAAATTTGATTCGGGTTCGTAATTCTGAAAAAATTAAACATGTAAACAGTGTCGAATTTTGCTGCCGCTCCTGTCTCGTGTCGGTACTTTTTCTTTTCTTACATTAATACCATAGAATGCCATGTTTAACCGGTATATAGCTTTTAACGTGAAAGCCAATGCTTTCTTCCCATACTTATGTTTTGTTAATTTTTCTTTCTCTCTTCTTACTCTGGCTGGAGTTACAAACCTTAGTTGACTTCCATGTAAGTGATAATTTCAAGTACAATGAATGAGATAAAGGTTTTGTCACTCAATTGTCAAGGTGTGGGTAATCAAGAAAAAAGAAAGGATGTGTTGAGATTTTTAAAAGCTAAAAATTGTGATATCTATTGTTTACAAGATACGCATTTTGTTGAAGACATACATGATATTTTAGTAAATGAATGGGGATAGGAAAAATGTTATTTTAGCTCCTTTAAATCAAACGCAAGGGGTGTTGCTGTATTATTTAACAATACATTTGAATTTGAGGTACATAGAGAAAAAAGGGACTGCAATGGAAAGTATATTATTCTAGATATTACAATTCAAGATTAAAGAATCTTTATGGCCCAAATAAAGACACACCTAATTTTTTTGAAGCCATAGTTGAAGAAGCACAAGATTTTGAAAATGACCGTTATATATTTTTTTCAAGCCATAGTTGAACTAATGAGCTAAATAAGCTGAAACTTATGTGAAAGCATCCTAGTGTAGTGTAGATTCTAAATTGTTCATGACCTCCCGGGTGTATTGTAGGGTTACAGTAGGGTATCTAAATTTTACATTGAAATACATAGGAACATTTTTTTTTATTTTTCTTCTCAAGAACCACAGGGCCAGAAAAGCTGAAACTTATGTGGAAGCATCCTTGGGTAGTGTAAAAGCTATATTGTTTATTTCATGACCTCCGGGGTTATGGTGGGGTCACAATAGGGAATCATAGTTTTACATAGAAATATACAAGAAAAATCTTTGAAAATCCTATTAAGAACAACAGGGCTATGAAAACTGAAACGTTAATGCGAAACAGTCATATCATGTTATTAGCGGGTTATTCGTCCTGCCATATCTCTTAAATCCCAACCCTACTACCACAAAAACGCCTTTTATACTGTAGACTATTATAATCATACATTCACACGAAAAAAATGAAATCGAACAATTCTGCAATTTGTTTTTTTGTGCTGGCCAACTTAATGTTGTGTTTTACTCACTGTCGCATGCGTGCATTGTATGACTAATTTTCTGGTGTGATTACCCATGCCTAATGTGTTTGAAAGATAAATACTCTGATGAATTCCATGCAAAGGAGAAATAAGGGTCATGACAGATGCACGGGAGAGACATTCATGGTAATGAGAGTTTTTAATTTTGACTTTTGTATGGTATCGTCATCATGGTCATATGAGCTTCAATAACTCATGAATTATTAAACAAAATCAAATAGGATTTTGGATATATTTTTTGAAATATGGTTTTAAATGTTAGATAAGAAAACTGAAAAATATCAACAAAAATAAATTTAATTCACCTCAAAAGTTTACCCTGCGTTTTTTTTTCCTTTCAGTATAGGTAGAGAGAGAGAGAGCAATATTTGCAAAGAATAATAATTTTAAATAGATTTTTTTTCTTCTCAAAGTAGTTTGCTTACTAAATAAATCTGACGTCCATTTTCTTTGACAGAACATTTGATTTGCTGTGAACAATTGGTGAGATTACTTACTTCCTTCACGACTCCACAGATGGATACTCGCTGCCCGTCCTCCTTTGCCAGAGCCTCAGCAGAGGTTGTCACAGGAGGGGCCGAAAAATTTCTGATCTCCTCCTCCCATTTTCTTATGAGGACACCCTTGTCATCCTCTGGTAAGTTCTTTAGCTGCAAACAAAATGTGTTTTTGAAATACTATGGACCCAGCGTAAAAAGAGTTTGAAAAAATCTTATTTTAGCATATCACAGGAATAAATCTATGTTTTCGGGAAACTACCCTTTCTGGCGAAATTGGGAAAAACAGGCAGGGTTTGGAAACAACTTGAGCGAGTGCAGGGAAAGCCCTGCTTTGTGGACAATATCAGCATTTTTATGTTTATTAGAAAGAACTTTATCATTTATAAGAAATTCTACATAGGAATATATAGAAAAAAAATCTTCTTAAGAACTACTGGGCCAGGAAAGATGAAACTCATATGGAATCATCCTCAGGTAGTGTAGATTCAAGTTTTTTCAAATCATTACCCCCGGGGGTTGGGTTGGGCCACAATGGCCTGTAGTTTTACGTAGGAATATATACTATAGGAAAAATCTTTTTCTCAAGAACAATAGAGATAGGAAATATAAAACTCAAGTGAAATCATGTTCAGGTAGTGTAAATTCAAATTTGTTCAAATCATGATCCCCGGGGCTAGGGTGGGGCTGTTAAATTTTTATATAGGAATATGTAACGTGTCGAGCGGAATAATAAACAGCAATCGGGGGTCGTACCTTGTTGATTCAAGGTTTTGGGGGATGATTTCCAATATAATATAATTTTTCTTAATAAATGATTGACAAATGATTGATTACAAAGGCCTTCAAAATATACAAATAAATGGCCAACCTTATCTAGGTTAACAATCACAGTGCTTTAGAGAATTACAAATGATTGGGAAAATGGCAGTGGGTAGACTATTTCTAATGCTGGCCAACCTCGGGCTGACGCTTGTACTGCAGCCTTATTCAGGACACAGTCAGTACAAGTGACAGCCCTTCAACTGCTGTGCACACTGCTAGCCTTATTCAGGCAGACACACTGCACACAACAGCCTGGTTGCCAGACAGGTCGACAAGACGAATTATAGATTTAGATGGCTAACCTCTGTTGCTGGTTAGCCTCTTGAGTGGCTTGCCACTCAGAAAACACAACAGCTTTTATTTATTGTTATCCTCTTAGACTAGACCTTACTTATTTCATAAGGTCGACTTCTTTTGTAAGTTGACTTTATTTCATAGCCTCACTTACCGCTGTTGATATCTTAGCACACGTCTTGTTTGTCACACAGCTCGAACTGGAAAGAACGCTCGCTACTGCGATTCAGGCTTTATATACTTTTTAAAGCGGATGTTTACGTCCACATCCTAATCACCGAACCCGAATGATTACAATACAAATTTCCGGAATATTACACTACCCACGCCTCCGATGACATGCGTCCCGCATGCAAACTCAAAAGATCAACAATTTTTTTTTTATTATTATTATTAATATTTATTCATTTATCTTGTGGTTTTTTTTTTAAACAACAAAACTGTATTTATATGGCTGACCAAAATAGTCAACAAAACAAGAGCAGCAATAAAAGTAGCAACCACTGAATAACACTACCTGTGTTAAATGTACCGGTAATTTTCAATTAAATTACTTGAAAATGTCACTTGTAAATGAATCTTTCCTTTGTAACGACCTTGATATCTGCCTCTCCTTCACGATACTTCTTTGTCGTTTTGGTCACAACTTCTCTCTTCTTTGGGGATGTCTGTGTGTAAGCGTCAACTCTGTTACTTTCTATGGGTGTTACTCCTGGTATGTCAACCTGGATTGAAAAATCCGTACAAGTGATCTTCTTTGGAACAGGGATCCCCTCCAAACTTGGTCGTTTTTCTAGTGAATGGCAAAGTTGGCTGAGTCTTCTTACGGAAAACTCTTCCTACTAACAAATTGTCTTCTATCTTCTCTGGATCCTGTTTCTCTTTCTGCTCATCAATATCATCTTCTTCATTTTCATCACTTGAGTCACTACTCGATGAGTTGGCAGAGGATATCTCGCCTATAACTTCACCAGGGTCCTGGTCCAACCAATCTTCGTTTGCGCCTTCATCTTCTTTGTTTTCGTCACCAAACGAGCAAGTTGCCTTCTCCGGATCCTTATTTTGTTCTTTGTCCGTGCAGGCTCCGAACACATTAGACACCGCCGATATTCTTTTCGTGTGGTCGTCTTAGTCTTAGCCATCACTACAAAAATATACAAACATAAAAACTATATAAGTTTCCTAATAATTTCTTTTTACATGCATACTACAGAGATTATTAAAAATCTGTCTCATAATCATGCAACCAACTGGGAGGTCTACGATGTCTGCTAGGGCGATGGGACACTGGGAGTTCATCATTAACGCTTTCGTCAACATCATCACTCATAGGATCAGTGTCCTCAAGAGTTTCACTCGTTGACAACGGCTCGTCATTGTCCCCCTGATAAAGTCTGCGCATACTTTTTCCGCATTCTGTCAACATGAATGACCTGATCTGATCCTCTTGGACCACAGTTGACCAGATATGTCAGGTCAGACATTTGTCTTACCACCTTAAATGGACCTCGCCAATAACTTGTGAACTTGGGTGAAGTACCTGGTTTTCTCCTTGGGAAGAAAACATAAACTTCTTCACCCGCTTCGAAATTATGCCATTTCAATTTTCGGTCATGGTAATGTTTTTGCCTGACCATTGCTTGATTCATCCTTGTTCGCACAAATTTATGAGCGTTTTCCAGGCGTTCTTGTAAATACCATGCCCATTTATTGCTTGGCACCTCTTTTATTGATGGAGGCATCTCGTACATTAAATCCAGTGGCGTCGACACCTCTCGCCCAAACATCATCATATTTGGTGTCATCCCTGTTGTCTCATGTACCGAGCTTCGATAAGCCATCATCACAAAAGGAAGATGGACATCCCAATCAGTGTGGTGCTCGTTAACAAAACCACTTAGCATTGTTGTTAACGTTCTGTTGAACCGCTCCACCATTCCGTCCGACTGTGGGTGGTACGGAGTGGTGTGGGTTTTCTGGATGTCCAACAGTCTGCACATTTCCTTAAAAAGGTTGCTTTCATACTGTGGACCCTGATCAGAATGTATGGTGGCTGGTACTCCAAATCGGGAAACGACTTCTTCAACAATCTTTGTTGCGACGGTTTCTGCCTCCATGTTTGGCAATGCAAATGCCTCTGTCCACTTTGTAAAGTAGTCTGCCACAACAAGGATATATTTATTCCCATTTGATGTCATTGGCAGTTCACCTAACAGATCAGTCGCTAGTCTTTCCATTGGATACCCTGTGAAGACTAAATGCATTGGAGCCTTGTTGTTTTGTCTAGGTGCTTTTCTCTTGGTGCACACTTCACAGCCGCGAACATAAGAATGAACATCCCTTTGGAGGCCTGGCCAATAGTAAGATTGACGGATTCTCGCAAGTGTCTTGTGGATACCAAGATGGCCCGCTGTTCTTGAGTCATGGTAATGTTTCAAAACATTCCATCGCTCCTGCTTCGGAACAATAGCTTGCAAAGTATCCTGTTTTGTGACAAGATCTGACCACCTTCTATACAACATTCCATTGTCAATGACCAGTCGGTCCCACTGAGAGCAAAGGGATTTCACAACAACAGATTCGGACGCAATCTCATCATTTTTCGGTTGCTTTCTCCTTTCGAGCCAAACTTTTACCTTTTTGATATCCTCATCTTCATCTTGAAGACATTTCAAAGGCTTTTCTAGGATCAACTTGTCTTGGGCCTCAAGTTTGTTTACGGTTTGGTGAGTCAATTCATTATGACTGACTTTACACTGCTTGCATGGCAATCTACTCAGACCATCCGCATTACCATGTAGTCTACCTGGGCGATGTTCTATTGTGAAGTCATATGTGGATAACACGTCCATCCACCTAGCAAGCTGTCCTTCGGGGTCCTTAAAGTTCATCAACCATCTAAGGGCGCTATGGTCTGTCCTTACCGTAAATTGTCTGCCGTATAGGTAATGTCTAAAATACTTGATGAAGTGTACAACAGCCAGAAGCTCTTTTCGGGTAACACAATACTTTCTTTCGGATTTAGAAAGACTTCTGCTGGCAAAGGCAATTGGTCGTTCAACACCATCTTTTATCTGTGACAATACTGCACCAATTGCATATTGACTGGCATCAGTATCTAGGATGAATCTCTCATTAAAATCTGGATGGGCCAAGACAGGAGTTGTTGATAGCTGTTTTCGAAGATTGTCAAATGATACCTGGCATTCATCAGACCATTTGAAATTAATACCCTTCTTTGTCAGATCATGCAATGGCTTGGCAATATTGGCAAAGTTTTTGACAAATCGCCTATAATAACTGCAGAATCCTAAAAATGATCTTAACTCTGATACATTTGAGGGTACCTGCCATGTCTGAACGGCCTTAATTTTATCAGGGTGTGTAGCAATCCCCTTCTCAGATACGACGTGTCCCAAATATTCTGCTTCTGTTGAAAATAGAGTGCATTTGCGAGGCTTGAGCTTTAGTCCCGCAGCTAACAATCGATCAAACACTTGTGTGAGATTTGAAATCATGTCTCCTACCGTTTTCCCAACAACAATGATGTCGTCAAGATATACAAGGCATATCTGCCATTGCAGACCTCTAAGCACAAGCTCCATGAGACGCTCAAACGTCGCAGGGGCGTTACAAAGTCCAAAGGGCATAACTTTAAAACTATACAGCCCTTTTCTGGTTGCAAATGCAGTCTTGGGTCGATCTTTTTCTGCAACTTCCACTTGCCAATACCCGGCATTTAAGTCTAACGTGGAATAATATTTGGCACCCGATAACTGACCTATGGAGTCATCTATCCTAGGAAGAGGATAAGCATCTTTGACTGTTGCATCGTTTAGCTTCCTGTAGTCAATGCAGAACCTAGTCGTTCCATCCTTTTTCTTAACCAATACAACTGGAGACGACCATGGACTGGTGCACTCTTCTATGATTCCTCTTTCTAGCATGTCGTCAACATGACGGTCTGCCTCTTCTTGCATATGTACTGGCATTCGTCTTGGATGCTGCTTAATGGGAGCATTCGAACCAGTATCGATAGTATGTTCCGTCATCTTGGTTTGTCCAAGATCAGCATCAGTCGCAGCAAATAGACTCAAATACTTTCTTAACAGTCCTCTTACTGCCTTGGCATCCTCTGTGGTCAATTCCTTGACTGACCGCTGATACAAGTCCTGTAGATGAGAAGGCAGCTCTCCTATCTTGTTAATGTGACTGCTCTTTTCATACACATTGTCGACAGCCGACAAGGTGGCAACAAAAGTGCCTCTATACAAATTCTTTGTTTCGCCGTCATCTTGGTTTGACCAAGGTCAGCATCAGTTGCAGCAAATAGACTTGAATACTTTCTCAACAGTCCTCTGACTGCCTTGGCATCCTCTGTGGTCAATTCCTTGACTGACCGCTGATATAAGTCCTGTATATGAGAAGGCAGCTCTCCTATCTTGTGAATGTGACTGCTCTTTTCATACACATTGTCGACAGCCGACAAGGTGGCAATAAAAGTACCTCTATACAAATTCTTTGTTTCAGTAGATAAATTCATAAGTCTGACTGGAGTGACTTTGCTACCTCTGATCAAGGTCCTGGCTACCAAACCCCGATCTGATTCTATAAAGCGATCCGAGGGTTCAATAACACCCAGGTTTGGCACTTTTTCATACACAGGTGCAACAACATCACAAATGGCAACAATTTCACTACATGGAGGGATTGTGATATTGGCAGCTAAGGTAACCCTACAGCAACCTATTTTCCCTTCGAATGACAATTTTACTCTCTTACTTCCTATCAGCATAGAAGAATTTGGCAAATCAAGCGAGCAATTGTTAGTGGTAAGAAAATCAAGCCCTAATATGCCATCAATACCAACATCAATTACTGTAAATTTCTGATTGATTGTCAGGGCAGACAACAGGAAAGAAATTGAGATAGAACCTTCTACATTCATTGCAGTCCCATCTGCCGTAAGAACGTCCTGGTTGACCTTGTCAAGAACTGGCTTTGTATCACCCATCACAGAATACAATGTTGATGGTGAAATGATGCTAACGGTTGCCCCAGTGTCAATTAGAAACTTCACTTTACTACCGTTTATCGTAGCATCAACAAATATACCGGCTTCCCCTGCCTTCCGACTTACACCAGTTCTACTTGCATCTTTGTCTGCCCCCTTTCCTTGTCCTGGAAAAGAGGTGGGCTTTTCTTTCTCTTTTAACCTTAGCTTCTTCTGCATGTTTTGATAAGAGTAACAATCTTTCTTCATGTGGCCCTTCTTCTTGCAAAAGTTGCAAATTATGTTTGACGATGTACGCTTTGTAGATTTTGAGTTCTGTACTGCTATATTGATTGATTTCATTTCCTCTTGCATGTCACGTACTACCTTCAACAGTGTGGTTACGGTGTCTTTGTCTGATTCCAATGGCTGGTTGGCCTCTCTCAAATAACCTTTATCTTCCTGGAGACGTCTTTCAGCAGAATTAAATGCATCTAACTCCACAGCATGACGTATCGCATCATTAAGGTCAACTGGCCTGGCTTGTTTGATGCGGATCCTCATGTTGCTGTCCTTCAATGCATCGATAAATTGCTCTTTTGCAAGGGTTTCTCTGACATCAATTGGGGCAGTAGGATACGCGAGGTTGGCCAGCCTGCGTACATCCTGCCCAAGCTCTGGCAATGTTTCAGAAGCCCGTTGTCTCCTTTCTCGTAATTGTGCCCTGTACAACTCTGTTTGGTTAGGTGGCAGAAATCGCTCTTCCAATGACCGGGATAATAACCTGTAGTTACATTTTTCTCCTTCTGGAAGACTGCCCAGCACCGCCTGTGCCCGACCTCGTAGGGAAACAGCTAAGTGCATGCCTTTCTCAGAGGTTGTCCAACCATTCAACTCAGCACATACATCAAAATGAGATTTGAAGTCTAACCATGAGGTAGTACCATCAAACTTATCTGGCTTAACATGGTTACCTTTATGTTGATCAACATTTGCCCTTACTGGTCTGCGTGTTGTAATATTTGTAAACAGAGGGTCATCCTGTCTATTTCTAACAAAAGGCGTACTTGTCAAGGAAAACCTATCTGGAGGCTTGTCATCTGACCTACCTACGCTAATGCGGCTCTCAGGCTCTCTTCTTTCTGATATATCAGTAGGTAGAGTGGTCGTCCCAACTAATTTAGGTTTCGCACCCATTGCCTCATAATATTCATCATCTAAGGTTGTCCGCCTGCTTTCAGGTAGACCTGAATCTTTAGCGGTCTTTCTTTTATCTTCATCAAAGCTTGCCTGAAGTCTACTTAGCTCTCTTTCGATTTTAGTAAGGTCATCCATACTACTCATACTGACATATACGATTATTGGTAGCTACTAAAGTTAACAAGCAAATCATAAAAATAAAATCAAGTACCCCAAATCCCACCGCTGCCACCAAATTTTGTAACGTGTCGAGCGGAATAATAAACAGCAATCGGGGGTCGTACCTTGTTGATTCAAGGTTTTGGGGGATGATTTCCAATATAATATAATTTTTCTTAATAAATGATTGACAAATGATTGATTACAAAGGCCTTCAAAATATACAAATAAATGGCCAACCTTATCTAGGTTAATAATCACAGTGCTTTAGAGAATTACAAATGATTGGGAAAATGGCAGTGGGTAGACTATTTCTAATGCTGGCCAACCTCGGGCTGACGCTTGTACTGCAGCCTTATTCAGGACACAGTCAGTACAAGTGACAGCCCTTCAACTGCTGTGCACACTGCTAGCCTTATTCAGGCAGACACACTGCACACAACAGCCTGGTTGCCAGACAGGTCGACAAGACGAATTATAGATTTAGATGGCTAACCTCTGTTGCTGGTTAGCCTCTTGAGTGGCTTGCCACTCAGAAAACACAACAGCTTTTATTTATTGTTATCCTCTTAGACTAGACCTTACTTATTTCATAAGGTCGACTTCTTTTGTAAGTTGACTTTATTTCATAGCCTCACTTACCGCTGTTGATATCTTAGCACACGTCTTGTTTGTCACACAGCTCGAACTGGAAAGAACGCTCGCTACTGCGATTCAGGCTTTATATACTTTTTAAAGCGGATGTTTACGTCCACATCCTAATCATCGAACCCGAATGATTACAATACAAATTTCCGGAATATTACACTTATATAGGAAAAAATCTTTTAATATCCTCTTCTCAAGAACCAGAGGGCCAGTATAGTAAACTCATGACATGTCATGACATGTGGAATCATCCTCAGGTATTGTAGATTCATATTTGTTCAAATCATGACCCCCGTGGTAGGGTTGGGCCAAAATGATCGATCAAAGTTTTTCATAAGAATATATAGGGAAATCTTTTAAAATCTCCTTTTCAAGTACTTCAAAGCCATGATTAGTGGTATTATATGGAATCATCCTCAGGTAGTGTAGATTCTAGTTTGTTCAAACCATGACCCCCTGAGGGGTTAAACTTTAAGCCTCCCCCCCCCATCTAACCTCAGTAAACTTTCATTTCTGATCTGATATTTGTTTTTTCCTAGCCGGTGTGTGCTGGGGTGTGTCCCCCTCTTGTGTAGTGTATATTCTCAATTGTTCAAATCATTTTGGTGGAAGGGGGGGGGGGGCTTTATGTGTATTATAAAGTGGAAAATCTAGTGAAGAGCAGCATGACCAAAGTATGTCAGATAAGCCAGTGGTCTTTTGTTTTAATGAATTGGTACAGTTTTAAAAATCAGAAAGACGTTTTCTGAAAATTGATTCTACTAAATCCTAATTAGGGTCCACCAACTATTCCATTCCAATATATATCTGTTATGAAGAGCAGATTTTATATGTATGCTTTGGGACTGCTTTTTCCTCATGATTTATTATATTTTAAAATGTTTTTGTAATTGGTGATATAACATTAAAAAAAAAAGGATTTACAAATTGTGCACAGGTACTCTCTATGGTCCCTCTCTTTAATTGATGGTTATAATTAGTAGTAATGACTGCCTCTGATGGTACCTTGAAGATTTCACCCCTCTTCCTGGGGAAGGTGCCATCAGAGGATACTACTATCACACGGCCCGTTTTCATGTTCAGTAATGGGGTTAGGGTGCGTGAAAACTCTGCCCCAGTATGTGTTATTGATTGATTGATTGTATATTGTTTAACGTCCCTCTTGAGAATTTTTCACTCATATGGAGACGTCACCGATGCCGGTGAAGGGCTTCAAATTTAGACCTATACTCGGCACTCAGGGCCATTGAGCAGTGAGGGTTCTTTATCGTGCCAACGCCTACCGTGACACGGGACCTACGTTTTTAAGGTCATATCCGAAAGACCCGTGACTTTCACTTCTAGTACCGAGCGCTTGGCGAAGGAACAGTCACTACCTTTGTTTACGTCTTAGGTATGACGCGGCGCCGCGATCGAGAATCGAACCCGGGCCTCCCGATCACGAAGCGAACGCTCTACCACTAGGCTACCGTGACCGGTCCAGTATGTGTTAGAAACTTTCTTGCCTCTCCTTCCTCCAACACTAAAAAGAAGTCAAACTGGGATTTCTGAAAAAACAAAAACAAGAGTATTGGAAAAGGTATGGCAAGCAATTATTAATCATTATAAAATTAGACTCATCCTCAGATTGTTTATTTTCAAAAAGATGGGGGATTTTCTGAATTTTAATTCATATTTCATCTAATACTATTTAAAGTATACTAAATTTAAAATCTCTATGATTTACAAAAGTCCTGCAAAGACTGAAAATATTTGCCTATTAAAGAGCTAAAAGTTTGCAATTAAATACACAGTCAATTTTCGAATTATCGCCATTCGGTTCATCGCCATTTTCGCAATACGAAATAATTGATGTCGAGATTCACGCTGTACAAACCTGTTTGTTTTGTTGTGGGTACATGTAAAATCGCGCCACTTTTGACAGAGTTATGCCCCTTAGACTTGGATTGATTGAATATTGTTTAACGTCCCTCTCGAAAATTTTTCACTCATATGGAGACGTCACCGTATGCCGGTGAAGGGCTTCAAATTTTGACCTTTACTCGGCACTCAGGGCCATTGAGCAGTGAGGGATCTTTACTTGGACATATTGAAATGAAATTTAGTATACAGATTTATCATTTGAATATCTTGGTCAAATTCTGTTTTGGGTACTATCGCGCCATTTATGACAGAGCCCTTTTAGAATTGAAAAAATTCCAATTTGGGGGGAGGGGACATAAGTGTTTTACAAACATCTCTTGTTAACTTTGCATCTCTCTCCTGGTCAATTTTTTTTTTTAAAATCACTTAATGAAATTAAACTCAACCCCATTTCTCTGAAAATTGCCTATGCCAAAAACTGGATATATACAGAAAATGGAGCAACATAAAATATTAAACACTTGTCGAAAGTTTAGCAAAACAAAACTTTGGAGAAGTTGAGCCTTTTGGCACATGAACGTCTCGTTCTTTGTCCTACTGGCTCCTCCTACTCTTGGTCTTCAATCTCTGGTGTACTAGTGATGGAAGAGGGTGGTGTGTGCATCACCATCAGTGGGACCAAGCTCAGTTGTCCTGGCGAGTATATGGGGTTTGGAATAGGCGGTGTTTGTAGGCGGTCATTATTATTCTCTTAGTCTGTATTCTTGCAGCATTTTTCAGAGAGCCATTTCTTCACAAGGACTAAGAGCGTGGCGACTGATGCTGCTATTGCCCACATTAAAAATCCTACAATTATAAGAAAAAAATGAAATATTAAATTTAGACATTTGACAACGGTGTAAAAAATAAATATTTATCGTACATTAACAGATCCTTTTTAGCTCTTCTGAGCCAAAGGCTCAAAGAGCTAATGCTATGGCCATTTGTGCGGTGTGCGTTAACTTTTTAGAATATGGGCCATAACTCAAGAACCCCTTGGCCAATCATTGTCAAATTTGTCACAGGGTATCCTTGCATGGCCCAAGGGCTACCTTTTATACTAAAACTAGGGTTGTGACCCTAAAACAAGGGGAGATAATCAGGAAAGTAAAACCAAAAGTACTGGTTGCTAAAAAATCTTCTTCTTCAGAACCACCGGGTAGATTTTCACCAAACTTACATACAAGGGTCAGGATATGTTGAAGATTAAAAATTGTTCAAGGCATGACCCTCAGCAAGGGCGTGGTCTCAAGGTCACTTCAAAGTTAATCAAAATTTACACTTCATAAAAACGGTGATATTTTGCTTACTATAAAGACTAGGATCATCAAATCTTGTAAGTTGATGCATCTTAGGACTTCACATCATGTTAACACAAAAATAGGTCATGATGACCTACTTTTTAAATTTTACGGGCTCTTGTTTTCAAATTGATTTGGAGGCATATTTTGGTTACTTTAAGGCCTTTGATCATCAAACTTTGTCAGTTGATGCATCTTGGGTCCTTGAACAAGGTCAACTTAAAAGTAGGTCACCGTGACCTACTTTTGTAAAACATTTATTCCCATTATTTCAGATACTGAGTGGTTTAGAATCACCAATTCTTGTAAGTTGATGCATCTTGGGGCCTTAAAACATATTTATGAAAAAGTAGGTCACTGTAACCTACTGTTTGTATTTTGCAGACATTTGTTTTTCAAATTGTTTGAAAGTCATGGTTTGAATACTTTCAGACCCATAATCATCAAACTTTGTCAGTTGATGCATCTTGGGTCTTCGAAAAATGTCAACCAAAAAGTAGGTCACGGTGACCTACTTTTGACATTTTATGGCTATATTTATGTATCTTAGGTACTTTTTGGCTTAGAATCATCAAACTTTGTCAGTTGATACAACTTGGGTTTTCGGAGAATGTCGACCAAAAAGTAGGTCACTGACCTAGTTTTGACATTTTAGGGCTATATTTCAGTATCTTAGGTACTTTTTGGCTTAGAATCATCAAACTTTGTCAGTTGATGCAACTTGGGTTTTCGGAGAATGTCGAGCAAAAAGTAGGTCACTTTGACCTAGTTTTGACATTTTATGGCTATATTTAAATATCTTGGGTACTTTTTGGCTTAAAATCATCAAATTTTGTCAGTTGATGCAACTTTGATTATCGGAGCATGTCGACCAAAAATTAGGTCACTGTGACCTAGTTTTGAATTTTATTGCTATATTTAAGTATTGTAGGTCTTTTTGGCTTAGAAACATCAAACATTGTCAGTTTGAGGCATGTTGGGTTTTCAGAGAATGTTGACCAAAAAGTAGGTCCAAATGACCTACTTTGGATTATCTCAGGTATGTATTGGCTTAGAATCATCAAACTTTGTCAGTTGATGCAACTTAGGTTTTCGGAACATGTCGACCAAAAAGTAGGTCGCTGTGACCTAGTTTTGACATTTTTTGGCTATATTTAAATATCTTAGGTACTTATTGGCTTAGAATCATCAAACTCTGATAGTTGATGCAACTTGGGTGTTCAGAGAATGTCAACCGTAAGAAGGTCACTTTTGAATATATGAGGTACTTATTGGCTTAGAACCATCAGTCAATTAATGCATCTTGAGTCCTCAGAAAGTTTCAAAGCAAAAAGGAGGTCACCTTGACGTATTATGGTATTTTATAGCTATACTGATTTCAGAAATATCTTCAGTCCTAACTGGCCAAGAATCATCAAACTTTGTCAGTTCATGCATCTTAGGATACTTAGAGTTAGAGACTTCAAATAGAAGTGATAGACTGTACAATTTATCAGAAGAGCAATTCAAGGCCCTTGGGCCTCTTGTTTTATTTTAATCAGTTAATTCTGCTTATCTTTAGTTACTCTATAAATTAAACTTCTGAAAACTGCGTGGAAGTTAAACAATATAAAGTTCAAATGAATGTGTAGTAGTTACCTAAGGCCATGTCTGTTAATGAGCCTTTTTTCTAAGCTTTTCTGAACCTCTCTTTCAAATCCTCTACAGACGTTCCTAAAATAAATAATTCATAAGCCTTTTCAAAGAATGTTCAATCAATTATTAGATTTATTTGTGCCCACCCATTTTTACATTTAACTCTCTTTTTTTTTTAAATTTACCATGCTTTTTAGACAGTGTAGTTGTTGTAAATGAAGTCTCGACCAAAACAACAACTCGGGTGGTCTCTTTTGTTGTTGTTTTTCCGTTAATGCAGTTGTCTCTTAAGAATAAAACAGTGATGATTTATCAACTCTTCTTTATTTTTTTACCCTTAAACGTGTTTCATTATATATGTTCCTACAATAGAAAAAATCCATATGCCTTTTCAAAAAATTTAATCAGTTTTAAGAACTATGTGCTCATCAATTTACAGAGCTCCCCAACTCCCTTTTGGTGCCATATTCCCTGTAAGCTTCATTAAATAGGACAAAATCTATGCATTTAAGACTTTAACAACGCCAAGTTCATTCAAATTTTAGCATTACACGCGTGCGCATGTGAATGCATATGCAAAATGACCATATCATCTTGTCTACACAATCTATGTATTTATTATTCTAAATATTAAAAATAATTTTATTATTTAATCCAAAAGTATTAAAAAAATACGTTCATTCAAGTGCATTTTTGATTAACACATTTCACGTGCACACACGTGCATACATGAGCATGGTGACCATATCTTCTTGTAGAAGTCAATTACATCGATCTGTGTTCTAAATCCCACCCCTTTTGGTTGAAAACCAGGGGAGCTATAGCGCTGTTTAAAGTTTCAGCCAATCAGATTACAGGGCACGTACACGCACGTGTATGCATGTGCATCGTGACCATACCTTCTTGCAGAAGTTCATCATATCTATATCTATGTTCAAAATCCCATCCTGTTTGGTTGAAAACCAAGGGAGTTATAGCTATTTGAAGCTTAAGGTAGTCAGATTGTAGCGCACGTGCATGCACGTGTTTTCATGATAATTGCTATATATCATGTTGTAGGATATTTTAATGCATGGCTATGCTCAAAATTTCATAGGATTTCATCGAAAAACAAGAAAGATACTTAGACTTTAGTTTCAGACAATCAGAGCGAAGCGCACGTGCATGCGTTTGAGATCTTGCTATTTTGACCATGTCATATTGTCTATTCCACTGATATATCCTTATTTTATGAGTTTCAAAGCATTTCATAAAAAATGTAAAAAGTTACGCTTATATCAATTCAAACGGTCATTTCACGTGTTGCACGTGCGATTTCTTTTGTTGTTGTTGTTTCGGTCCTTACAGTTGTCTCTATATAATAATATATATTTTAATACATTTAATACATTTTTTATTTCCAGTAAGAGTTCTAACTTATTATCCTACAACAAATTCTTTTAATAAAGAAAGCTGCTTGACTAGATCGCTATTTTTTACTACACATTCCATAGTAAATTTTACTGACTCAATAGGCCAATCCTTTCGACGTTAAAAGTCACATGACATAATGGCATTAAGATTTTCCCACAGAGAATGAAAGTTTTATTGACTAGATCGCCCTACTTTACTAAACATCCAATGATAAATTCTATTGACTCGATTGGCCAATCCTTTTGACGTCATAAGTCACGTGATTAATCAAATGAAGAATTTCCCACAGTGATGTTCCAGTAAAAAATACATATGCGTTCCCCCATTAAATTCGGTATACAAGATTTTTTTAATCCAATTTGGGCCCCGGAGGAGCAAAAAGATTTACAAATAGAAGGAGGAGGATCCAAATGATAGAACAAGCATGATGATGATATTACAAATAAATAGCAATTGTTTAAAAAAAAAAAGTATATAAGAGATATACTGAATATACATACATGTATCGTATTGTAAGTTACATACAAATATATATAATTTATACATATATATATATAGTTAAAGGCAAGAAACTGGGAAAGAGGTATATATTTTTTTTATGCTTATCACAATATCTTCAATTAAGGTAAATTTCTAAGGAATCCAGCAAGTGATCTAAGGATGTCTTGGTTTCATTAGTCATGAGCCAATAAAATTGATTATCATAAGATAGAGACTGAAATTTTTACATTTAATTTTACAAATATTTATGAGTTCAAGTCTTTGTACATTAAGATGAGGACATACAAGGAGAAAATGAATTTCATCCTGAATCTCGTTGTGATGACAAAGTGAACAAATTCGTTCCTCTCTAGGTATTTTTTGGTAACGTCCAATTTCAATTTTAAGCCTGAGAGCCGATATTCTTAACTTTGTTAAAACTGATCTATGTTGATTGTTTGTAAGAATATCTAGATAAGGTTCAAAACAAAATTTAGTCTTTATGCTGGTAAAGGTAGACAATTTGCCATCTTTATGTAAATTCCTGTCTTTTTCCCATGTTAATTTATAGAAATTCAGTACATAAATGTATATTTATAAAGTACACTTACCAGGACAAATCTTTTGAAATCGGTCACGTATAATTGGTCCGTTGTTGTTTTGCCAGTCAATCTTTATCATTTCAACGCTGCAGTCAAATAAGGATACTTCCCGCAAGACGGGTTGCCCTCTCAAAGTTATGCAAGATACAAATCTTATTAGTCAACGAAACATAACAAAGTATAGCGGGTATTTGACAAGTTATAAACTGAGTAGGCATAGATCGTTAATTTCATTATTAAAAATAAAAATGCTATTTTATGCATTATTTTTTAAATGCCTAACATTTTTTTTTTTTTTTACTTTCTCTATTACTGTATTAAATATTATCCTTAAACTGACAGTGAAGCCACAAACTCAGCAGCAAATTCGTTCGGTGAGTTTGAAGAAATGTGACTGAAGATGGGGGAGGAGTTGGAAATGGAAGGCCTGCCAAAGCAGTGAGTTCAACAGCTTTTGTAAGAGTTATCTTTCTTTGGCTTGATTTAATATGTCCTTTTCTTTTAATCCTAATATAATGTCTACTTTCATACAGTATTTTGTTTCTCTTTATATAGATTATATACATTATAAATATTAATGTTTTAATTGGAATAAGAAAGTGTGTTATATTATACAATTACTTCCCCTTTTGAGGTCAACATGGTGAAATAAGGACCCGAGACTCGGGTCTACGTGTCCTCGGTCAGGACAGGTCACCTCGTGGACCAGGTCTCGGGTCCTTACTTCACCATGTTGACCTCACAAGGGGTAATCAATTGTTTTATTATACCGATATATTTAAAAGTATGACCCTCTAACCGTTATCAATTCATTCTTTGATCGGGATCGGGATTCGTACACTCCGTATAGTGAAGTTGTTTACATTGACGTCTGCAAGTCGTGCAAGTTTTTGCATCATGATTTACTGATTAAAATAATATTTGGTTGATAGCGACATACACTGTAGATAACTAGCGATTATTCTACACAGTCAAAATCTAACACAGAATTCAACTATTTAAAGAGCCGCTTCTACATACATGTATTTCATTGAACTGAATTGTAACGATATTTTGAAATGAGTAAAACCGTTTAGTTAATGATAAAATTTGTTAATGCAACTTAAGCCAAATCTCGGTCTGACTGGTTAAGGTAAAGCAGGAATGAACTCATCAATGTTTCTTCACTGACAGAGTGTTCTCCGAACAGAAGTGCTGAGATAAATGCTGGAGCAAAATTTAATGGAAATATGTTGTGATCCATCAGGCCTTTTACAAGAATTCTACCGATTGACTTTCATTCTTCTGCTTGCCAGTGTGGGTTAAGGACTGGAACACGATTGTCCTCTCCCTCAGCTGCTCTAGAAAAAAGTTCAATCCAAAAAGAGGTGTAAACATCTCTTGAAACACCAGATTGATCTGCACCAGATTCATTAATGAATGCAAACTTTTCTGGCTTCTTAATAATATCTGGATCATTGAATGTATTGATTACATCTTCAAGAATTTTGACTCTGTGGACTCTTACTGTAATCAGCGGTATTTGCGGTGCAGAGATGTATCTCGTGGCATCATTCGTATCTGCGGTGGCGGAGATGATCATTCGTATTTGCGGTGGCGGAGATGTATCTTGTGGCATCATTCGTATTTGCGGTGGCGGAGATGTATCTCGTGGCATCATTCGTATTTTCGGTGGCGGAGATGTATCTCGTGGCATCATTCGTATCTGCTGTGGCGGAGATGAATCTCGTGGCAACATTCGTATCTGCGGTGGCGGAGATGATCATTCGTATTTGCGGTGGCGGAGATGTATCTTGTGGCATCATTCGTATTTGTGGTTGCGATGATGTATCTTGTGGCATGATTTGTATTTGCGGCAGCAAAGATGTATCTCGTGGCATCATTCGTAGTTGCAGCGGCAGAGATGTATCTCCTGGCATCATTCGTAGTTGCAGCGGCAGAGATGTATCTCCTGGCATCACTTGTATTTGTGAAGTTGTATGTTGTGGAATCAATACTATTTGAGAAGGACCTGAAGTATCTTGTAGCATGTTATCATTTTTTCTTACTGGTTCACTGAAATTGTTGAAAATTTCCTCATTAGCATTGAAAAATATATCTGTAGCACTGTTTTCAACACATTCAGGATCTGGTAGATCTGGCAGATCATCAGAGTTTTCTGACATCAAAAATGAAGGACTGGGAATGTTTTCCTCTGTTTGTTTTGTGCATAAATGGAAACACAGCATCCCCATTTTGACGCTGTCGTACATTTCTGAAATTGATATTTTATCTGAAAATTCCGTCTGGGCGAAATCCAACACTTTACAGGTGACTGATGATAAAAGGACACCTGTCTTTGATATACCTTCAGGGGAAAATGTTGT
Source organism: Saccostrea glomerata (assembly GCA_003671525.1). Taxonomy (NCBI): domain Eukaryota; kingdom Metazoa; phylum Mollusca; class Bivalvia; order Ostreida; family Ostreidae; genus Saccostrea; species Saccostrea glomerata. The sequence goes on along the minus strand of PRKT01000558.1, from coordinate 129,462 downwards.
TTTTGCCTCTTTTAGAATGTCAGCTTTTTTGGCATCTCTGACTAATTCAATTTTGCGACTTCCCCCTCCATTTGAACTTCTTATGTGTTTACCATTATTGACCCAACCAAGCTTAATTTTTCTCTTCATTTTCTGTGCATTTTTGTTCCCTTGGAAGTTTAAACTTCTTGAAGGTCTCTTCTCCAAATCAACATCTTCTTCATGGAGCTTCATTTTCTTCCTTAATCTATCAAATAATGCTGACTTTTTTCCACCATTGTCAGGCTTGCAGAGACTTCTCAAGTTCACTCTGTCACCAAAAGCCTTTACGTACTAGCTTAGTTCTCTGTCATCCATGCCTTGCACAGCGGAAACATCAAGCTACATAATAAAAAATGGATAAATAAGAGGCCATAGGTGTTCAATGGACACTTGAACATGATATAACATCATATATGATCCATAGATGTATAAAACTGGAAGCACTTCTCACAAAATAATTATACATACTGGTGTAATTTTTTAAAGCAACATTCAAATTTGGACTATGGTCAATAAAGACATATCCTCTTGTCCAAAGTAACTTTTAGTAAAAACATCATAATACTACCAACTTTATGCACTTTCAATTACATAATTATAGCCTTTAGTATAATTTCAATCAACATGCTCTTAGTCCTAAACAGCATTTAATCAATATCAGCATACATTCTTAAGTATAAACTAATCTTTATACTAAGCATGAGTTTCTATTTAGTTCTCCATTACAAATTAATTAGGTGCATAACACAGATTTGAAGTTGATGTTTTCTGTATAATATCATGACTTAAATGCATACATTAATAGCATTTCACATAAAAATATAATAGATGTTTGTAAAACTCGTATGCCCCTCTCCCCTAAATTGAAAATTTTCCAAGTCCAAGAGGCATATGGGTCTATGGGCCATATCGCTCACCTGAGAAGCTTTGACAATTCTGTTCTTTACCTGATTTCCCCCTTTTAATACATATTGCGACCTCACCCTACCCCAATGATCATAATTTAGACATTTTGAAATCTACACTACCCCAGGATGCTTCCATGTGCACAGAAGTTTCAGCTTTTCTGGCTCAGTGGTTCTTGAGAATAAGATTTTCACAGATTTTCCTATATATTTCTATGTAAAACTTTCATTCCGATTGGGGCCCAGCCCTACCCTGGGGGTCATGATTTGAACAATTTAGAATCTTCACTACCCCAGGATGTTCCACAAAAGTTTCAGCTTTTCTGGCCAAGTGGTTCTTGAGGAGAAGATTTTCAAATATTTTTGCTACATATATCTATGTAAAATTTTGATTCCCCATTGTTGCCCCGCCCTACCCCCGGGGGTCATGATTTGAACAATTTAGAATCTACAATACCCCAGGATGCTTCCACATAAGTTTTAGCTCTTCTGACCCAGTGGTTCATGATTTGAACAAACTTGAATCTACACTACCTGAAGATGATTTCACATAAGTTTCATTTTTCCTCGCCCAGTGGTTCCCAAGAGAAAGATTTTTAAAGATTTTCATTATATACTCCTATGTTAAACTTTGATCAGAAACTTGAATCTACACTACTTGAGGATACATCCATATTAGTTTAATTTTTCCTGGCCCAGTATTCTGGAGAAAAAGATTTTTAAAGATTTTCCCTATATACTCCCATGTAAAACTTTCATCGGCCATTGTGGCCCCACCCTACCCCCCGGGGGGTCATGATTTGGACAAACTTTAATCTACACTACCTGAGGATGCTTACACATGAATCTTATCTTTTCTGCCCCAGTGGTTCTTGAGAAGATTTTTGAAAAATGCCATTAATTTTTCATAAATTCATATTATTTCCCCTTGGAAAAGGGCTTGACCCTTCATTTTAACAAACTTGAATCCCCTTCACCTAAGAATACTTAGTGCTAAGTTTGGTTGAAATTGGCCCAGTGGTTCTTGAGAAAATAAAAATGTGAAAAGTTAACGACGACAGACAACGGACAGATTTTGATCAGAAAAGCTCACTTGAGCCTTCGGCTCAGGTAAGCTAAAAAGTCTTGCCAATAATTAAAGAGGGCCTCCTCCAGTTTAACATCCTTGATACCCACCTGTAATATACATCTTTTAATTTATTTCAGATTGTAGAGATATCAACAACTTCTCTTAATTTGCGAAGTGAAGTCCAATTGGGATTTGCTGGCCGCACAGCACTGCTAACCCTTTGGGGTGTAGTTGCAGAGCGGCCACAGATCTCAGTTGGCAAGACATACAGAATCAGCTGTATCAAAGCAACTAATGACTTCAATTGTCAGCGTAGTTACAATTCGACATTGTCAACAAAATTTGAGGTAATTCAAAATGATAACTTAAGTACATGTGTCACAGTGATTTTACTATTTGTACTTCATGCTTTAACTTTCATAATTTTATGATCATCATATAAAGTAAATACTAAATCTCCACAGTGTAAGATTCTACAACGTAAACTACAAATATCTTGAGGAAGAAATATAACGTGTAAAATAATTTTAGATTCATATGTACATTGTTGTTGTTTATATAATTGCAGCCTGTGAGTGTAGAGGAAGAGGCTTTATTGGATTTTGAAGGGGTTGTAAACTCTGTTTCTTTCGAAAGGTATCAGTGTTTAATATTATTCAACATTTTAAATGAAGATAAAGATGCGTAATCGTTTTTGAAATGTATGTCTGTGGTTTTCTCTGACTTTTTGTATGTATCAAACTTTAACCTTATGCATCATTTTTTAAAGTTAATAACATTCATAGTATACAATCTGATAGTTTAGCTTCCAATAGGCCAGAATTTATCAAGAGTTAATTCCCGTCCGCCATACTCGAGGTCCAAATGCTCATATTCCTTCATTGTTCAACCAATTTTAAATTTTTATTGAAGAAGGAATCATTATTTTTCTGAAATATATAAATTTTTCGAAGCCTCCATTATCTTAAAAATGTAAAAAGATTTTACACCAAGCATTTCTGTTTCATCCTCTTGGTATGATAATATATATATAAACTTGGTAAGAAAAAGCCTGAAAGAGGGAAAATCTCATACTAAGTCAACCTCCTATAGTTAGTTTAGCAAGAGTTACTTCCCGTTGGCCGCCATACTCGAGGAATTTTTATATTTGCGATTTTGAATTAGGAATCATTATTTTTATGAAGTATATAAATTTTTTGAAGCCTTCTTCATTTAAAAAAAATATTCAAAAAAGATTTTCCACCAAATATTTCTGCTATATTTTCTTAAATTTGGTAAGACAAAGAGGTAAACTCATCGAGTCGACCTCCAATAAGGCGGCCAACGGGAGTAACTTTTGTTAAAATGACGCGCATCGGGAACTATCTATATCATGGCGGCCAACGGGAAATAACTGCTAAATTCACTAGCATCTTATTAGTTTTACTCTCTAGTGTAACGTTATTTCCACAACTCATAATCATAGTAATATAATATTCATCTGCGTGAAGGGTCCCCTCAGATAACTTGGGGGGGGGGGGAGGTATTTGATTGCTGAATATGCAACTTATGTGTAAATATTTAACAATGGGATAGAACAAACTCAACAGTTACACATATTTGATCATGATATATCTCTAGCATGCATGATAACAAAATAATATAATGCAACTGCCTCTTTATCAATGGGACTATTTAAATGTTTAAGTACCTTTTTGAAGCGTCCAAAGAAGGAAAGAAAGTCACTCGTAATGAAGTGTCCGTTCCAAACGTTGAATGAATCAGAATAAGTGAGATCTCGATCCCGATTCGAAAACTTAGAAATGCTTCTAAAAAGGATATTCCCTAATTACGCTATATTAAATGTCATGTACACGTAACAATAAGGGGGATAAATAGCGGATATTGTTTATTTTTTGTCAATGACATTGTTATTCTTATTATAGGGACAAATCATATTCTATCATGTCAAGTTTTAATACAAGTCATCTTACATATCTACATTTTTTCCAGCAACCTTGTAGAAGTGGGTGAAGATTTATTAACAATTTCTAATGTCCACCTGGAGGAGTTATTCCCCAAGAAATTGTTCAGTGCTGGACTGTCAATTCGGGGCAGGAAGAGGAGCAATGAGATCGTAGAAATGTAAGAACTTTTATATCGGTTACATATGAAATTACACAATTTATAAAGGAGAAAGATTAAAAACTTCAAGCGCCTGTGAATTTATTCTACAATGTTCATGTTATACGTTACATTAAAGTTTCATTTTTTAAGTATATTTCTAACACCTTATTATCTGAGGTTTATAAATGCATTTATTTAAATCATAAAAAATTCAATTACCTAGAATAGTACAATCTATCTTAATTTCCATATTTTTCTTGTATTTCAGAGAAATTAAGAAATAATTCCAGCATATAAATAAAAAAAAAATACCGTCAGACATGGTTTTTGTTTTTATTTTATACCCAAAATATATCAATTTTACTCGGTTTTAAGTTCATCTTTTTAAGTGCTGTGAATAAGTCAATAAAAAGTCTAAGTACACATAAGTCTACATAACTATTCTTACATGTACTGATAGTCATGTCATGTTGTAAATTTTGAATTTACCAGGTGGCAGTAAATACAAAACTTACAACATGACAACTGATGATTTTAAAGAAAAGTATCACTTTTGCACCGAATGGGATCAGACTCTCTTTTCAAATAAATGGGATTTTGTGTTGCCTGTGTAGCAGAGTGGCACCGGGATAACTTTATCCGGCACCCGTCTGTCCGTCCGTCTTGCTGTCCGTCCGTCTCTGTCTCAAGAACTGTAATAGATATGGACGTCAAAGAAAGATGGCATACAAATCGTAAACAAATCCCTAATTTGAGATAATATGTTTCTTTCAGTTTTCAAAATTCACGGAAAAGTGTTTTTTTTTAAATCATGTTCTCAGTAATGTCATATTCAAATTATTTTATTATTTCATTTTACAGAACCACTTATCATTAATTTGACAATCTCTTTTTTTTCAAAGTTGACAGTTAAGCATATTTATTGGAAAATATGTTTATTAGATCCATGAAAATAAATTTTGAACCTGAATTGGTCAAGTCTCCATTTTTCGATACATGTAACACTCAAATGATGGAAATGTAAATGTGAAATCTATTTCATTTGTCCAAAATGAAATCTGAACCTATTCTATGTAAAATTCGAACATTTCTGAGAAAAATTATATGCTTTTACAAACCCGTTCATATACATAACACATATATTTCCTAAAGCGTTTAATGATTAACGCGTTCGATCTTGAGCCAAAAACTGTGCTAAGGAGAGAGTTCGAATAATACGTAAAGCCTTTCTTTTATCTTTTCACATATATTAAAACATGAGTGAAAAATAAATTATTAATAAAATATTGAAAGCATAAAATACAATGTGAAACATGTCAATAATTATATTAACCATATTGTTTGGAAAAGTTATCATTAAAAAAAGTTCACAAACTTTTAGAGTTGAGAAATGTCTTTTCTCAGAGCGGAAGATTGTCCTCCCCATGTACGCCTTCACCCTTTAGCACATTTATTGCTTGGCACTATATCGTTTGTAAATTGCCTTGGTCACCAAACTCGTGACCCCTGACCTTGGCTTTTGAACGATTTTACTAGGAAGATTAGTGTTAATATACAATTTATACACTATATTTCTTATATTGAAGGGGAAAACCTTTCGTATTAAGCATATTATTAAATAACATTAAATAGAAACCAGAAAAACTGCTTTAAAGATGCAAAGAAAACAAAACCGAAGATGAATTTGACCTTTGACCTCGAATCTATCGACCCCTCATATGAGTTATCAACCTTTAATGTTTTTGTACTTACTATATACCCTTATAACTTTAAAAGTATAAGTCGTACAACCATGGTGTAAATGCATTATAAATCATGACCTTTGACCATTAATATTCCGTCAAATATCATAGTCATTTCCTATTTCTCAATTTTTTTCTTCTTTTAAGCCATCTCTGGTTTCTTTTCCATGAAATTTAATTCTAAAGAGATAGATATAAAATGAAATTGAAATTCAAAGAAAGTGGAAAGACATCTAATTGTTCGAGAACAATTAGTCTCCTAGATTTTTTTCAAATATCACTTACGCTGCAAATGCAAATACACCCTTCCTCTGTACTCCAGTAATGCTAGAGGTTCACGGCGAGATACTTTTGACTTGGCGCCGCGTAACCTCTAGCATCCATTGTAAAAATTCTCGCCGCTGAAACCCCAAGTGGAAAAAAATATTTTATTGAGAAATAAGGCTTTGTATATTAACGAATGGTACGAAATAATAAAATACTCAATATTTACGATAAAACTTACGCATTAAACACAGTTAACCTCTCGTTTTAGCAATAAATCCATTATTTTTTAAATCGAAGCAGAAATTGAAACAAGTCGTCTGTTTACAATTCGGAAATGGAATTCAGAAAATCTGACAAAACGAAACCAGTGTAATGCAACGAAAATTTCGTTTTCTGACAAGCAATCCGCAAAAATAATGTGAAGTCAAATCGAAAGTACTTCTGGTGACAAATTGGAATAATGACAATTTTCATTAATTAACAATAATGCACACTGAATAAAATGGATTTTATTATTTCTTGTGACTTTCATACCCCATGCAAACACGTAGGTACCTGAAAATTACTTGTTAACAGTTTATTTCACGTATAATACGTTCCGCCTAAAATCTCAGGCGGAACGAGCTCGTTAGAAAATGGTCTTCGGATGTAAGAGTCCGAGGTATATAAGGAGCGAAGGGACGTTAACCGAGGCTCTTACTTGTAGGAGTACCTTCCTCTGTAATAGGACATCTGGATCGCGTATTGCCTCCTAACATATTTGTTAGACTCTCTCAATACAAATTAGATATTTCCATTGCTCTTCTCTTCCTTCTCGAACGTCTGCATGGTGTCAGAAAATCTCAAAATGAAAATTCTGAAAATGTAGTCTCTTTATATATAGTATATGAACATGAACTGTCCCTGAACTTTTTTTTGGTAAAAGTGTTTTTAAAAAAATGTTTACCAATAAAATGAGAAATACTTGTACAAACTTTACCCGAGATATTTTTCTTGGTCATTTTATGGAGTAAACAATTTAGTGTCATTTTATGGATATAATTATAGCTCGATCACGACTTGAGAAAATCTCATGAACCTACAATTTAAAAAAAAAAATACTTTAAAGAATATGTTTTTTAACTTTGAAAACAACATCTTTATTCATCCACCAAGGGCTACCTTACCTATGAAGTTAAGTACATTCTGAAATATAAATGAATTCAAAACGATTATTACATTAAAAATATTGATGCATTACAAAAATAAGTAGCATCAGGATAAAGCTAGCATCAGCATTTAAAAAAAACAGCAATACTTGGATCAGCATCAGCAAGCAAAGGATAGAACTAGCATTGACCTATTTTAAAACCAGCATTGACCTACTTAAAATCAGGATTATGCTGGATTACTAAAACTACAGATTTGTTTTTTACAAAACGAAATAGACATTCCTATTTCAGTCGGAAATGAATACAAAGAATGTATTTCTTGCTGATAAATTGGCCAATATAATCCTATGATTATTATTAAATTAATTCAATAGCAATAACCCCGTGATATTTTCAAATGTGAATCAGCTGATCACCAAACGCTATGGAGTCTACTGGTGAGGCCACGCCACGGATTGATGATATTGAAATCGGTGATAATTAAAGGGGTAAGTAGTTATGCTCGCGCATGAAAAATCAGTTAAACAATATTATAAAAGTATGATATTGTGCGTATGACTAATTACTACAAAATTCCTTTGGGTTTTATGGGCATACACATGCTACGAAGTTTTTCAATCCGAATTTCCTCTAAATTTACAGAGTCGGAAATAAAAGTCGCAGTGCCTTTGATGAGATTATCTGCAATCAATTAATCATAGACTGAGGTGTAATGAACAAAACGAAATAATTAATCCAATGCAATAATTGATTTTATGTTAATGAATCTAGTGTAAATTTTTTTTAAATGCAAAAGTTCTTGAACTTTATAAAAACTTGTGCAGATAAGGCCATAAAAAAATATTCCTAGATTCTCATCCCCGCCCGCCCCAATTTTATAACCCCGCCTCGATTTTTTTTATTTCTGTTTTTCTTCGTCTTAATTCTGATCGGGATCGGTATTCTGTTGATTGCCCCGTGATAAGTGGTAAATGGGTCAGATTAGGTAGTTATGTCCATGTAGGTTGTCCATAGATACATACAGGTCAGATTATGTCTGCCATGTTCATGGGGATTGTCCCTAGGTCAGCTAAAACTCAGCTTTAGATGGTTCAGATCATGTCTGCCATTCGCCCAGGTTAGCTTCTAATGGTTCAGATTAGGTCTGTCATCCCCTCTCCCCCTACCCTTTATTACACCGGAGTTATTTTTAGTCATGTGCAAGAGATTTGTAGAGTGTAAATAACAATTTTGAGTATGGAATAAAGGACTCAGACATTTGGAATGTGTACTGTGAAGTATTTGTATAGTTAAAAAATACTCTCTGTAATGTAATTAACTGTAATTAACTTTTGTTGATATATTGTTTTGTTACAGTTGTGCAAATATTTCAAACCCATGTTCTGGATTTTCTTGATGTTTTTAGTGAATGTTTGCAATGCAACATGAAGATTTTTGCGTCTTTGATTCACAGCTTCTTTTTTCTTAACTTGAATGGTTGGGTTCTTGTGATACTGTTGGAAAAGTAGCCTCTTCAGTTTATGGCGAAATAAAGAATTTGTTGCATACCGTTTTATCGAGGACGCTTTTACATTTTCTCTAAAGATGGTATTAGATCTGTACTTCCTGATTGAGTAGTATAGAACACATTTCTTGAAGTTCAAATTTTCGTTGTATTTTTTCTTAGATGTTGATTTTACATGCTGCCGAAATGCTTCGTTTTCTTTGTACTTCTGTTTCGAAGCTGCTTTTCTTCGCTGCTGAAACTTTTTGTCCTCTTTATATTTCTCCTTAGAAGCTGCATTTTTATGCTGTTGAAACATTCTATCTTCTTTGTATTTCTTCCTAAAGCTTTCTTTTTTACGCTGTTGAAATAATTTATCCTCATTGTACTTCTGTTTAGAGGCTGCTTTTTTACGCCGTTGCAGTTCTTGGTCTGAAGTATATTTCATATTTTCTTTCTTCCTATACTCTTCCTTGTTTTTAGCGTACACATCTTTTTTCTTGACAGCCGTTGGATTTTCTTTTTGAACACTAAGAACAACATCATAATGATTCAAGTTTCGATGGTAGAGATAAATTCCATGTGTTACATAGGATTGTGAAGGACTGTGTTTCATCCATTTCCAATGCGGTCCATATTTGGAATATACATATATATCAACTTGAAGCATATCTGCGGCAGTGAATATTTCTGTTTCAGTCGCCCATATTCTTTCTGATTGCATTGATGTATTTGATAAATATGCTTCTACATTTCCATAGTACTTGTTTGGAAGAGCGCTGCTTAATTCATCCTGATGCGCAAGGAGATGATTGCAAATATGTGATCTGATTTGAGAATGGTATTTTTCTGTACCAGTTATTATATATGACAAGGCACTAAAAAAACAGTTTCCATCAGGTTTTGTTTCGTGTAGCAGTGATGGATATCCTAATTCTGTAGATGATTCCTCATTTTCAAACGGACAGTTTATGTTGTCTAGTTTGAATTCTTGTGCAGTTTGTAATCTCCAAGATTCCTCGACTGGTTTATATATCAAATCGGGTTTCATTTCATCTCGCTCTAATCGTTTTCTTCTTTTATCTTTATCTCTTTTTCTCCGACCTGAAAGGGATCGTTTTCGCTTGGCCATAACTGTACTTTCATTGCCCGTGATTAGCTTGATTTAGGCCTGAAAAGATAGATTTATTGTATTTTCACATTCTAAAATAGGAGGTATATTAGAACATTCTTTTATACCTCCTTGGGAGCTCTTTATAAATTTCCTAAAATTTTAATGTTGATAATTCAGTTCAATATTTGCATTTGTTTAAAAGATATCCTTGTTTGTGTATTCACAAAGAGCTCCTGTGAATTTAACAATTTATATTCATGATGTCTACAGATACAAACAATACAACATACTAAGTATATGGCTGTCTGCCGCCACACATTGACTATTTTCGACCTTAATCTTACTTTTGATTAACAATTATAGATATATATAATTTCTTTGTAAGCATTATAGTGAAGGTGTGACGCCCAGCACCGCGACGGGGACGCCAGCCGTTTTCAAGCCATGTGTTTTCGTCCTATTAACACTTTAACATTTTGTACTGTTTCCCAAATTCAATATTTTTGTAAAATCTATCCAAATTTCGAATATTTCTTTGTAATAAACTCACATGGCTTGAAGGTGCCATATTTTGTTTTATTTACTTATCGTGACAATGTATGTACAAATACAGCATTATTTGGCAAGAACAAGATTTTAAAAACACTACTTGCAATATAAAACGTCATATCATATTTGTGATACAAGTGAATAAGTCATTATCATATTATGGTTACATAGATGACATTGTTATTCATTACAAAAGATATCTGTCTTCAAGTGGCAAAAACTATTGTCACTGCACTGTACAAATTACAAAGTTTTTTTCCAAAGAGATTATTTTTGAGAAATATACAACATCAGAAAGAAATTGTAACAAGTCCTCAGAAAGAGGTAAGATTTTCTGTTATCTCGAAATCGATTTTATCACTCTTATTTTCTGCACCAATAGAGCATTGTTTATCGTCACGGTCCGTTATCCAATATGATTAAAGTTTATATACAAGAACGTGGTACTTCCCTTTTGAATACGTGTTTTTTCCTTTTTTTGTCTAAAAGTTTCTTTTTACTTTAGCATTTTTTCTCGATAGTCGATCAGATGGATGTTTCTTTACATCTTTGGATCGTCTTTTGCTGTTTTCATTTGAGATTTTACTGGACTATTAATATCAGCAATCTCTTTTGACTTCAAAGCACCGCTACTCTCAACCTCTTCTGACACCCCAGTACCACTGGTGTAAACATCCTCAATCCAGCTTGTGTCGAGTTCACTTTCTAATTCTCGACACATTTCCTTGAGATCTGCTGAATTACTTTCAAGTTTTCTATTCTTTTCTTTCAGTTTTTGTATTTCCCTTTCAGACTCATGTAATTTTCTTTTTAGGATGGCCTCTTCTTTTTTAGTGGCAGAAAGCTTTAGTTCCATTTCATGGTGATGTTCTCTAATGACTTTCACATCCTGCTGAACTTGACTTGTTATAGAATCGACAAGTTTTAGGTGTTCCTCCGATAACTTGTCTTCTTGGCGCATTTTGAAACAAAGACCAACCAATTGTAGAAGTGATGCATCAATCGAGTTCATTTTCCTGAAAAGAGTATCCATATGCTAATTTTCTTTCAAATTTTTGTTGTTTTTTCTTGAAGTGACCATAAGTAGTATTTGCTTTAACAGCATAATTAGATTTTTCCCAAAGAAGGTACATGTATATGGCTATTTGCCACCACACATTGGCTTTTTAGTCCTATCGTTATCTTTCCTTGAATAATTTTCAGCTTGGCCTAAAATATATTTTTTCTTGCAGGCAGGTAAGCAAAGGTGTGGCGCCCAGCACCGCGACGGGGACGCTAGCCATTTTGTCAAGCCATGTGTATTCGCCAAATAGCTGTTTTTCCTTCCCAGTGATTTCTAATATTTATATACTCTATATAAATTTGTTTAAGAGGAATTTTTTCTCATCCTTTAAATCTGATGGTTGTTAAAGGCATACCACATGGCTTGAAGGTGCCATGTACCAAATTAAAAAAAAATATATTGGTCCTTTAATCATAAGGACCATTATGTAATAGTTAAAGATGCGACCATATTTTTGAAGCCCGGCCGCGTTTGGGCTCTTTTTATGCATATTTTAAAGGCGATCACCGTTTTGAAGCCCGGATCGCGGTCGAGCTTTTGTTTGTACATCTTTCGGGATAATTTGCAACCACATCTTTGAGGCCCGGGTCGCGGTCGAGCTCATTTGCTTGCATAGTATCTTGGGTTTTTTGTCTGTTCTCTTTGATTGCGACCACAGTTTTAAGCCCGGGTCGCGGTCGAGCTCATGTTGCAAGTACTCTTTTGCCTTGATATCCACCCCTCCGGTAACCGTGACCAATGTGTGCTCTTAAGCAAGCACAGGTCCGAATCATTCCGTAAGCTGCACCTTATTAATTCTACCCCATGGCGGGGCCCTTGCTGACTGGTCAGTTTTCTAGTATTTTTATGATTTTTATTTTTGATTCTTAGGACATAAAGAAATGTTAATGGTTTAGACAACAAGCCATGCTCATCTTGCATGTGCATGCACGTGCGTGCATGTGCAATGAGTTAAATGCCATATACAGTAGTTGGTATCATTGTAGCTTTAATAATTCTTGTATGAAATCCTTTGATATGTAGCATATTTTAATTTGGAGGTACAAATTTAAATATGGTAGGAATAGTACATTTAATAGTATATTTATTTGTCTCCTACTAGTGAAACTGGAGGGGACTTGGTATAGGTATCTTCCTTGTCTTTGTCTTTTAATAATCCTATACCTTTCTACATTTCTGTTTAGATTTGTTTACTCCTCTTTTTCCATTTACATGATTGCAGATACACTGTACAGGCCGATTTAAGTATGTGAGTGTAGGTTTTTGAGATACAGACCAAGTTTGTATTTTGTGTCATTTCAATGCTTTTTGTTCGGATTTTTTCATGGGGAACCAGGTTACCTCTCCTTGTAGGGTACTAGTATTGCTTACAACAGTGATTTAATACTTCAAAAGTATGTAGATTTTGCTTTTATTGCAACTTAATAAATGTGTTAAAGGCATCTGATGAAATATTTAATATTTGTGTATTAGAGGAGTCTACATTTGTAACAATATATTTTTTCAACCTATTGATATGGATAAATTAATTAAAATAAATAAAATACGGAACTAAAACAAAAAAAGAATTTTTTCTTTTTGAGTAACATTAACGTATTTGCAGGGTACAATCATTTTGAATATTTGTGTATTAGAGGAGTCTACATTTGTAATAATATATTTTTTCACCCTATTGATATGGATAAATTAATTTAAAAAAATAAAATACGGAACTAAAACAAAAAAAGAAATTTTTCTTTTTGAGTAACATTAACATATTTGCAGGGTACAATCATTTTGATAAAATCTTTCAATTTATTTTCTTAATTTAATTTAAAAAAACCATATCCTAACTGTTTGTCTGTTTGGGAAATTTGAATTGCACATACATGTGTTATTTGTCATGTTAAAAACTGGTGATTTTATTTGTTGTTTTCACCTTAAAGTTCATCCACCATTATATTATTTTGTTTTTAGCTCACCAGAGCCAAAGGCTCAAGTGAGCTTTTCTGATCAAAAGAGCAATATATGGTATGTGTCTCCATTGGCCCCTTAAAATGAAGGAGACGGACAGACAGACAGACGGACGGACAGAGTGATTACTATAGGGCACCCGCAAATCCTTGCGGGGCCCTAATAAATGTTATCGTTTTTCAAATATATATTGGTCATTTTGCGTATAGTGCGTGTGCACGTGCATGCATACCTGTCCTTGTATTCAATACTGATAGTAGCATAATGTAGTAATCCATCATACCTATTCATATTCCAAATTTCATCCTGTTTTGTTGAGAATTAAGAAAGTAACAGGCATTTAAAGTTTCAGCCAATCAGATTTCAGCACATGTGCATGCGCATGCTTTCCTGAAAATTCTTATATACTTATATACTGAATTTAATCTTGTCAAAAAACAAGAAATATATTTAGACTTTAGTTTCAGCCAATCAGAGCAAAGCGCACGTGCATGCACGTGAGATATTCCTATTTTGACCATGTCATCAGGTCTATACTACTAATATATCCTCACATTATGAGTTTCAATGCATTTCATCAAAACATAGAAAAGTTGCGGCTATATCTATTATATTGGTCATTTCACGTGATGCACGTGCGCGCTCTTGCAAGCACGTGCGCACAAAAAGACCTTGATTCCGCAGATCTACATAACATCTCTACTGACCCTAAAAAGATTTTACCTACATCGGATGAATAGTTTACAAGATCATTCCCGGACAATAAAGTACCCAGGAAGAAGAAGAAAAATAATAATTAGAAACAGAGTAAAAACAATATGTTTCCCAACTTCGTTTGGGGAACATAATAACAAAACGGGTAACAATAACATGGAAAAATTTAGATTCTTTCGACAAGATATCTGGACATAAAGCATCCTCTAGGGTCGCTTGTACATATGACAGCAGCAAGAAAGAAAATAAACTTTCAACTAGTGGTCCAGACTCATCTACACGGGATTCTGCAGTCGAAGAGTCAGCCACAGTAGATGGTACTAAAGATCCAAAACAAAACAAGGCATCTGCACATAAACAAAGACCAAAGAAAAGAAAACAGAATGGCTCTCATCTATGTATGATCGCTTAGAAGATATTGGAAAGAAGATGGTGGAACAGATGGACACTCATCAGAAAGAAAAAATGGACAGATTTGACAAATTCCTTGATTTTTATTTGCATAATCAAAAAATGCAGATTAATTTTCATTCCGGCGTTTCCATATTTTGAAGGTTTTATTGCTACTTAGTATTAGTATAATTTAATTATACCATGAGTTGCAAGGAAGGACTTGTGGCACAGTGTTATAAGATGTTGATATGTTTTCACTTTGGAACCTCATATGCCTATGATATTGCAATTTTTTTAGCTCACCTGAGCCAAAGGCTGATCACATTTAGTTTGGCGTCCGTTTGTCTGTCTGTCCATCCATCCATAAACTTTTTTACATTTTGGACTTCTTTTCAATAAACACTGGGCCAATTTCAACCAAACTTGTCACAACGTATAATTGGGTGATGGGGATTCAAGTTTGTTAAAATGAAGAGTCACACCTTCTTCAAAGGTGAGATAATTAATAATTGGTGATAAATTAATGAAAACTTTTAAAAAATCTTCTTCTCAAGAACCACTGGGCCAGGAAAGATAAAACTTAGGTGGATCGATGCATCCTCATGTAGTGTAGAATCAAGTTTGCTCAAACATAGGGGGAGGGAGGTTAGGGCAGGGCAAAATAAACGTTAATTTTTTCTTATATAGGAAAATTCCTCTTCTTTAGAAGGGAAAAGTCATGGTTAGTTATATTGATATGGATGCATCATTAGGTAGTGTACATTCACTACATAAGTAATTTAAGGTACAATTGTTAAATCATGATTCCAGGGGGTAAGGAGGGGCAAAATGGGGATGAAATTTTACAAAAGATTATATAGGAAAAAATCTGTATAGCCATTGTTATTGATATGGAAGCATTTTCAGGTAGTTTAAAATTCAAGCCTTACTTTTCAACTGAACTTATCTGTGTTTTTAAGCGCAGCGCAAAGCGCTTTCTGGCAGCGTAAATCCACTTCCGTCGCGGTTCCAGCGCCACTAAACAAGTTCCATAACTCGCAACTCTTTTGATTATAAAAATACAATGGAATTCCCCTTCTCTAATTTTACATATAAACTGGATCTTATAATATGGTTATAATTTCAACACAGATAAAGTCAGAGGAGTACCGATAATATTCATCCGGGGTTTTTAAGCAAAGGTAATCGGAGAAGAAATAGTTCCAACGTATACGCTTAATTTTGATTAAAATAATCTATGGTAACTGTATTGAATTTATGATAACATCGATGTTCGAATTTAATAAGAGTAAAATAACCATGACACGCACAGTTTCCTTCCACTTTTTTATGAAGAATTTTCCGGCGGATGAATCTCATCTCAATTAATCAGAGAGGGATGTGTTTACATCGTGGTGAAGCATTTCAATTCGTAGATGAGAGACTGGGCGGACGGAATTAGCGAAGTGTAAACAAAGTTTATTCTGAGCTGTGCAAGAAGGCGGAGATATTCAACAAAGTTCATCTGAAAGGTAAATTTAATTTCATGTTTCAGTTTGTTTGCTTGTGATTTTCGTTCTTAGTTATTATCTATGAAAAGGAACGTAAGGCGGGTTAACTCTCCTTAACAAAAACTACTTTCAAGGAATATGATATCCATGCAGTTATAGATTTGTTGTTTTTTAACGAATTAACCAACAACAGTCACATGTTAGAATAGATTAACAGCTCTTTGCTTTGTAATAGAACAAGATGGTCATCAAAGTATCCTGAATACTTAGTAATTTGCTCAACAGACCTGGGACAACATTAATATAGAGTCATGTAGGGTTTTCTCAATTACTTGCATTTATTGTATATTAGATGGTGGGCATATATTAACACCATTTAACATTGTAAGAGAACAGATGGTGATCAAAGTATTTTGAATACTTAGGAATTTGCACTGCAGACTTGGGACATTAATAATAATAAAGAGTCATGTAGGGTTGTCCCACTTACTTGCATTTATTGTACATTAGATGGCATATATAAGAACTTTTAAACTCATATACATTGCTTTGTAATAGAACAGATGGTCATCAAAGTATCCTAAAACTCAATAATCATTTGCTTTGCAGACTTGAGAAGCCATTAAGTTTTTTTAATCATACTTACATTCTATGTGTACAAGATGTAGACCATGTCAACACTTATGAAATATAATTGACAAAATAATTTTAAAAAAAAGAGGAAAGACAGATTCATTTTCATAGTTAGTATTCATCAGTTAATTGTTCATTGGTCTTTAATGATATCCAACAATAACAGTATATCTTATTTTTTGTCTTGAACGTACCTGCAATATAGAGATAACATATTTACTTGTTAACATGTATTGGAAGAGAAGTTAGGTTAAGACATAGATGTTTAAAACAAATAGATTAAATTTAATTAGTCGAGATTGAACTATTTAAGAATTAGGTGACATATTTTGATTTGCCTAAACATGCTAAATGTTACATAATTCTGAAAAAAATGGCTCTTGAAATGGATACTCTTAGTAGGAAAGTTGAAGCAGATTTATGTCAAGGAAATGAAGTTTTCTCAAGTCATTCAAGAGGAAGACAATGTATGACAAATTGTGTCACCTTTCTGATGTATGCATCAGTGAAAAAATATTGAAAATATTGTTAAGGATGATTTAAATTTTATCTTACACAAAGGAGATCTGTTTTATAAAGAAATATATGACAGTGGGAAATTACAATCTGGACATGAACTTTTGAATTTTTCTGACTTGCCAGAAAGTGTCAATTTTTTGTCCAATAGGTTCACAGTAATGGATGGGAAGAAGGTGACAGTTAGCCAAGTCCTTGATCCAACATCTTTGGATAATATTGTTAAACTTAATGAAGGTTACCGTGTACTTAGTAAATTATGGTGATCACCAGCATATTGGGAGAGTGCTAAAAAGATGTTTTTGCCATGATCCGACAGCTTGGAATACCAACTTGGTTTTGTTCTCTGTCAGCTGCAGAAAGTAGATGGATTGATCTTTTAAGAGCTTTAGGAAAACTGGTCAAAAACACTGATGAGGAAATTCATGGTTTAACATGGTTAGAAAAGTGTGAACTCATACAGGCTGATCCTGTGACCTGTACTAGATATTTTAATCACAGAGTACAAATTTTTATCAGTGATGTTTTGAAATCATCTGCAAATCCTTTAGGCAAGGTTGTTGATTACTTATATAGGGTTGAATTCCAACAAAGGGGATCCCCACACATTCATATGCTTGTCTGGGTTGAGAATGCACCCGTTTTCGGAAAATCTGTCAATGATGACATAGCAAGTTTCGTAGATCTTCATGCCACATGCCAAAAAAATGACGAAATACCAGAATTGATAAATTATCAAACACACAGACATGCTCGAACTTGTAAGAAAAAGGGCAAAAATATTTGTCGTTTCAATTTTCCCATACCTCCTATGTCAAAAACACAAGTATTAAACCCTTTAAGCGAAATCGAAAAAGAGAAATATCCAAATATCTCAAAAGATTTTGAAAAATTTTCCGCTATCTTAAATGAAATGAAAAGTGGAGTTGACATTTCTTTTGTTGATTTCCTTGAAAAATCTTGAAATGTCTGAGGAAGTGTACATAATAGCTCTGCGGTCAAATTTGAAAGCACCAAAGATATTTTTGAAAAGAAATTTATCTGAAATCAGAGTGAATTCGTATAATGAAATGATGTTGAAATGTTGGCAAGCAAACATTGATGTTCAATACATTCTTGATGCATATGCATGTGCTGCCTACATCGTTCGTACATTTCAAAATCTCAACGTGGAATGTCAAATTTAATGCATGAAGCTTGCAGAGAGGCTCAGCAAGGAAAGAAGAGTTTAAAGGAACAAGTTAGACATATAGGAAATAAATTTCTAACACATGTTGAAATATCTGCACAAGAACCTACATATTTTATATTGCAGTTACCTTTGCGAGCCAGCACAAGGGTTTTGCCTTCATATATACTGCCCCCATTGAGCACAGGCCTTTTTTTCTAAACCCCCTTGATATCCTGGCTGAAATGCCAGAGAAATCAACTGATATTCAGTCTGACAATGCCTTGAAGCGTTATCAAAGGAGACCAAATGTATTGAAAAATTACTGTTTAGCTGATTTTATATCAGATTTTAAGGTAATTTCACAGAAAAATAAAGAACAAAAGCAAAAGAAGTGTGATGTACAAACTGAACAAGATGAGGATCTGGTGGAAATAGCAGAGTCTAATGATATCATGATTTATTGCAGATTGAAGAGTTTCCCATGAATGATGGAACAGTTCTTAGAAAACGTAAAACACAAAAAATCATTCGGTATATTAGATACAACAAACAGCAAGATCCAGAAATTTTTTTTAGAGAACAGCTTATGCTGTTTTTGCCATGGAGAAATGAAGCTACAGATTTGCTTGCAGGATATGGAACATTTGAAGAACATTATTCTAACAAAATCAATATAGTTGATGCTAACAAGATGAAATATCAGGTGGACAATGGTATCACTGATTTCGTAGAGGAAAACTTTGATGATCTAATGGAAGACGATCGTGTGGTTGCTGCAGAAGTGCAACATAATGAAGAAATTGACTTGCATGAAAAACGAGAGAAAGAAAACATTTTTTTTGGTTGTTTTAATCCCAAGGGTGCAGGTCATCAAGATGCCATAGGTCTCAACTTGGGGATAACAAGAAAGCAAATAAGCTCATATGACATCACTGTAGATACTGTCAGCCATAGTGATTATATTAGTTTACTCAGACAACTTAAGGAAAAGCAAAAGGTTTTCTTCTATCATGTACTACATAAAATGAAAGTAAACGATGGACCAATATATTGCTTTCTTACAGGAGATGCAGGTGTAGGTAAAAGTATTGTTACAACTGCACTTTACCAAGCTTTGTCAAGATTTTTCAGAAAAAAGATAAATGAAGATGCAGATGAAATCAAAACACTTTTATGTGCTCCAACTGGAAAAGCTGCCCACAACATAGGAGGTCAAACAATACATTCACTGTTTTGTATTCCTGCTAATCAGTCTTTAAAATACAAACCACTAGATGTACAACAATTGGATACATTCAGAGTTAAATTTTGCAATCTACGAATTTTTTTATTGATGAAATATCTATGGTTGGCAGGAAAATGTTCAATTATATAAATCTTAGAATTCAGGAAATATTTGCTACTGAACAGCCATTTGGTGGTGTAAATATCATTGCAATTGGAGACTTATTCCAGTTAAAACCAGTGTTTGATAGTTGAATATTTCAGAATTTAAAAGAGGGATATGGTCCTTTGGCAGTACATTTATGGCAAGACTATTTCAGATTTTATGAATTGACGGACATCATGAGACAGCGAGATGATCGCGATTTTGCTGAACTATTGGACAGATTACGTGAAGGTTTGCAAACAAAGTCCGATATTGCTCTAAACAAACAGAAGGTGGTAGCTTCCGATTTCAGCTCTTCAGTACCCCATTTGTATACTATCACTCTTGGCAGTTTGTAAATATTTAGTTTCCAATGGAAACATTCTCAGCATTGTTTAGGGTTAATTACAGTATTCAGTTTAGTTACAATGTATTGACATCTCAAAAAATGTAAAGTGATGATTTTTTAAGTTTCTTGGTTAAGCTTTTTTTGGATATGTAATGAATTATGCACGACAAATATTTCTCGATGTAATATTGAATGGAGCATTTATTATCCATCTGTGTTTTTTTGTATCTATAAGTTTAGCCCTTTTTTGATCATTTTTTTTTAAAAATTGTTAAATTTGTTGCATTACATATGTATTCAAAGACTTCAGTTCTTCACAGGTGAAGATATGCAAGACAAATAAAGTGCCCCGCCACAGCATGATACGCCCGTCAAATATTGTTCAATAATCATGAATTGGTTAGGATGCAAGAAAATCAGGTAGCCTTGATTAACAGATTGACACAGATTTCAATTATCTATTTTCCATTTCTTATTATACATCTCTAAGAGACAGACAGAGTAGGGATTGATTATAACAAATAATACTAGTGAGACATGACTGCAATTTGTAGCAAATATATAATAAAAATTGAAATATAATGGGTTTTTTTTTCAATTAACACATGTATAATTAGTTTTAATCATATTGTACAATGCTAATTTAGTTTTAATCATACACTAAAACATCAATTTGTTTTAATTTCATTACAACTATTTAAAGATCTTTATCTGGACTAGACATCAAGAACTCTTAATTAACACAACAACTATGAGGCCATTTCTTTTTGCCCAACTCTCAAGAGATAAATTAAGATAACTGCTGCACCAGATCTAGAGGTGCTCTTAGCTCCTGACAATAAACTCATTAATTTCTCTCTAATTTGACATGCAAATTTCTGCTATCAAAATTCTTCTTGACCAGTGCTTGATAATTAAGCCCATGGGACAAACTGAATTCCTCTCAAAGCATAAACATTTGTTACAGATTGCTGTAAAGTATATAATGAAAAAATAAGTTTTTACTTAATTTAACGTTTTTTAATAAGCATACAACTATATTTTTACATTTTTTAGGATTATGAAATTTAGAATTTAAAAGACTTAGTTTTTTAAAAAAATTCACTATAATTAAAGGTCACAGTGACCTTGAAATAGGCCGCGACACACCTTCTACTTTAGATGTATACTTTTGCTAAGTTTGAAAGCTCTAGGTCTAATAGTTTTCTAGTTATGAGCCGGACAGGATTTTTCCATATTTTGCTATAGCATCTTTGTTGCAAATATATAAAAATTGAAATATAATTTCTTTTTTTAAATGAACACATATATAATTAGTTTTAATCATATTATACAATACTAATTTAGTTTTAATCATACACTAAAACATCAATTTGTTTTAATTTCATTACACCTATTGAAAGATCTTTATCTGGACTAGCCATCAAGAACTCTTAATTAGCACAAGCAACTATGAGGCCATTTCTTTTTGCCCAACTCCCAAGAGATAAATTAAGATAACATCTGCATCAGATCTAGAGGTGCTCTTAGCTCCTGACAATAAACTCATTAATTTCTCTCTAATTTGACATGCAAATTTCTGCTATCAAAATTCTTCTTGACCAGTGCTTGATAATTAAGCCCATGGGACAAACTGAATTCCTCTCAAAGCATAAACATTTGTTACAGATTGCTGTAAAGTATATAATGAAAAAACAAGTTTTTACTTAATTTAACGTTTTTTAATAAGCATACAACTATATTTTTACATTTTTTAGGATTATGAAATTTAGAATTTAAAAGACTTAGTTTTTTAAAAAAATTCACTATAATTAAAGGTCACAGTGACCTTGAAATAGGCCGCGACACACCTTCTACTTTAGATGTATACTTTTGCCAAGTTTGAAAGCTCTAGGTCTAATAGTTTTCTAGTTATGAGCCGGACAGGATTTTTCCATATTTGGCTATAGCATCTTTATTAAAGGTCAGAGCGACCTACTTTTTGTGCGCGACACACCGTCTACCCAAGAAGTATGAGTTGACAAAGTTTGATAATCCTAGGCCTAATAGTATTCAAGTTATGAACCGGACAGGAATGGACAGACGGACAGACGGACGGACGGACGGACACGAAGCCTATAACATAATACGTCCCGTCTTAAGACGGGCGTATAATAAGTTTGTAGAAAAAGGATAAAGAAACTATTGTTTGTATTACTTTTATGTGAATGTGTTTTTAGAGTCAACCATCTTTGTCATTATATTAATTTTGAAGTTATTTGAAAATTTTGTTACTCAAATTCTATATGGAACATTCAATGCACATTTTGTAATAGTTGGGAGAATTTCCATGTATTAAAGTGGATCTATATTCATGATATACATTTGTTTTATATGAAATTTTGTCTGTTAATGGAGTGTTGAAATATTTTTTGTCTACTAGATTAATTTGTCATTAGATACATGAATGTTGATATGAAAGACATTTCATTCTAGAAAATGAATAAGAAAACTATTGTGTGTATTACTTTTATGTGAATGTGTTTCTAGATTCAACCATCTTTGTCATTATATTAATTTTGAAGTTATTTGAAATCCTTTTTTGTTTCTCAAATTCTATATGGAACATTCAATGCACATTTAGTAATAGTTTTGGGAATTCCTACTTTTGCCATGTTTAGACGTGTTTCTATTTTCAAGATGTACATTTCGTTTTTTATGAAATTTTGTGTGTCGATGGAGTGTTCAATATTTTTCTCCTGTTTTTATTCTTTTGTTTCAAGTTTGATTTTTTTAATTATCCATATCAAGGATGCACAAGACAAACATTTTCAACGTATTTTTGACTGAGGCTTTTATCATGTCCGAATATTTAGTTACATGTATTCACCATTGAATTTTCTATCCCTGCCTATAAATCATGTACATACTTCACTCGAATAGTATTTTGATTGAATTCATTACTTCAATTTAGGTACAAGATCAATGTACCAATAGGTACAGTTTCAAATTCTGTTTTAAATTACACATGAGTAGGCATATGCATTTATTTCAAGAATATAGTTTTTTGTCAAAGTGTTTCATATGTTTGTATGAATGAGTCATCTAATTTTTGTTGTTGTTCTAAAGGCATTAACATATACCTAAGTGGAATTTTATTAGTGAAACACAAACATTTAGTAAATTGTCCCCCGAAATAAGTGTTCAATTTGAAGGAGAAGTAATTTGAGTGATAGCAAGATAAAGGTTAGTTACACTCTGGAATAAGTTTTTAGTAATATTTAAATTGAAAAATTTCAATGCCCTCACCAAAAATGTCAAAATTGAATTCTCACTTGAATTCCTTCTCAAAAGGTTTATTGGACACAAGACTATACTAACATCTAATTGTTTTTATATGTATTTTATTTTGGGCATGACTGATAAAATAAATTATTGTGACTTCATTCATTTATTTAAGGACAGATGATACAAATAAAAATCTATGCCTAGATTGGTATATCTTGTTGACCGAATTTTATGCAAATGATGCAATAATAAATTATCTAGAATATAAAGAAAGTGTAATCTTCTTAGTCATTTAAAATGCACCCTTCTAATTCATCATTATTATTATATACAAATATTTTTCACTTTAAATTCCATATTTGTGTAACTTTGAATTATAAATTAAATACTATGGGGTGAAACTTGTTCATTTATTCATTAAAACATGACCTAAGTTGCTATTTTCAAAATTTTTGATAAAAGTTTGTATCATCCGTCCTTAATTTTCAATTCATTATTACAATAATTACTTATTGCACATATAAGCATCAACAATTTTTTTATTCAATTAAGATTATTCAAATGTTGTCAAAGATCCCAAATTTAGTAGATTTCAATCAATAAATGTCAATTCTTCAACAAAATTGAGTTTTTGTCTTTTTGAAACACATACATCATATCTGGCCTTTCTGACAAGCTCAGAAACACCCACTGGATGTTAAATATTTTATATAAAATGGAGATTTGTGATCACAATTGCAGTATTGGTAAAACAGATCTGATTGCACCTTCAGTAGTTATACCCCCAGCAAACGAAGTTTGGGGGATATATAGAAATCACCTTGTCCGTCTGCCTGTGCAATCGTGTCCGGTCCATATCTTTCTTACAGAGGGACATTAGAATCTACTACTCCACACTAAGATTGCCCATGACCGGAGGGTGTGTCATGACCTTGACCCAAGGTCATTTGGGGAAGTTCAAAGTCACTGGAAGAAAAATTTCATAATTAGTGTAAGGTCCATATCTTTCTTATGGATAAACTTGGTAGGATCTCATTTCACACAAAGATTGCCCATGACCTTAAATGTGTGTCATGACCTTGACCCAAGGTTATTTGGGGAAGTTGAAGGTCACTGGAATAAAATGCCATAATTTATGTCCGGTCCATATCTTTGTTATGGAAAAACTTACTTCTGAAAAAACCAGCGGGGGGTATTTTGTCCCGTTTGGACAGTTCTAGTTTATTAAGTTACATCAAATACATTGAAGTTTATACATGTATTCAGGTTTTTAGTAGATAAGGTGTCCCTCCATATTTATTTTTAAGGTAAAAAAATTTAAACATGAAAATCGCCATAAAAGAAAGTATTTTAAGTTATTGGAAAGGACTGCAAATGCTATGGGAAAATGTTCGAGTGTTATTTAGAGCAATATACATAATCAAATCATCCTTGAAAACAATCACTAGTTAATAGGGATTAAAAATTATGATAAAAAACTACTTTATAAATAAGAAATAAGGCTTATAATGATTGTTATACATTACAAGTAACAGCTTTTCAAAAAGCTTGCCTGACGAATGCCATCAATATCAATAGAACCTACAAAAAATGTTCGAGCAAAAAATTAATAAACTTCCTCAATCCTGAAATGTGAGGGGGCACTTTTGGAAGTCTATACTAGTATTCTGTTTTTGTAGGAGGAAACCCCTGGAGGGGGGTGGGTATGATCATATGTATATTTGTTCGTTTCGTTTTTATTACTTTAAATGAAGCAACTTCTAACCCAATTCACATTGTATCACCGATATGTTTTTTCCAAAGCTCGATCAAGATTCCCACAAAAAAGAACAGACTTGACATAATATAATATGTCACTATTATAATCAAGGCAGTTTTCATTTCCATTCAATAGAATAGTCCAAGAAAAAGGCACAAAAACTTACACGTGACCTTTTGGCGCGAAATGATTGTGTCACCCCTTACCTAGAAGACTAATGGACTATTCCAGTAGTATAGAAACGCAGAAAAAAGGTCAAACGGACTTGTCCGTATAGGAACTCACATGAAATAAATAGCTGCATGCAATAAACTAATAAGTACTATAAGGAAATAAGTGCATCAATATATTGTATCAGTAATATGTTTATTTTTCTGCTAAACTGTTGTTGTTGAAACGCAGGTAACAAAATCCCATGATATTCAGCATGCACAAAATTCTGCTGGCCAACTGTGACCTCTTAGATTCGCGCCTAGGAAATATTGATTCTTAGTAGTGCCTGACGCCGTGAGGTCAGGCAATCATTGAAAAAGATCATCAATTCATGTGCAAACGAAATTGAAATTATTTTATTTCTTGATCAAATGCATTTTCTTTCTTAAATTTACGAATACATTATTCCACTTTTTTCTTGAAATGTCATCAATATGATCGAAAACTTGCACACGTAACCAAGGAAAATGACTGGGGTGAAAAAAAATTCAATTGCTTAGTGCTTCCCAGTACTTTCAGTACTTTGATTTTTATAGCCAATATACTCAGGTGAGCGATGTTGCCCAAGGACCTCTTGTTTGCTTTTCAGAGGAAAAGTATTCCTTAAAAATTTTTTTTTCATTTTTTTTGTTATTGAACACTGTTGTTTTTTTTTTTATTTGTTTTTTACTATTAAAATTAAGGTATTCAATCCCTAATGGAAACAAATTCAGTGAAATTGAATACATAACTGATATGTAGGCATTGAATACTCAGTTTTATTTAGACATATTCCCATTTATTAGTATTAGTATGTA
Organism: Saccostrea glomerata; assembly: GCA_003671525.1. Classification (NCBI taxonomy): domain Eukaryota; kingdom Metazoa; phylum Mollusca; class Bivalvia; order Ostreida; family Ostreidae; genus Saccostrea; species Saccostrea glomerata. The sequence goes on along the minus strand of PRKT01000558.1, from coordinate 103,368 downwards.
TAGTGGCATCTGTCCTAATTTATGACCCTGAGTTTTGGTAAGAGTTATCTCCCTTTTTTTAATTATTAAAAAAAATAATGTAAAACAATTTAACCGGTGAAAAATTTGTTTTCAATTGTCATTCTATTTTTAATGTTTCAATGCATCTTTCTACCGCAGGATTTATTGATATTCAAATTATTTGAATTTTTATTTTGAAAAAACGCTTTTCCCCATAGACGTCAATGCAATCTTTGTTAATTAACAACTGCTTAATTCATGACATTTTCAAAACTTTCTCGCGGACAATCTTTTTCCACTATAAAATGCTTTAATATAGTATCAGTGTATTATGTTCTTGACGGACATTTAAGGGTAGGGAATTAGATCCCATTAGGGATGGAAATCCTTAAGATGTTAATATGATTGGACATAAAGCATCCTCTAGGGTCGCTTGTACATATGACAGCAGCAAGAAAGAAAATGTTGTGAACAATCAAGTTATGGCTTTCAGAAAGATCATACTAAATATAAGCATGTAAGATAGATATTCAATAGATCACAAACCTTCTACGTTGAGTATGTACCCTTCGATGAAATTAGAATAGCCCTTGATTTGTTGCGCTCTTGGTATGCGAGCTATGCTGTTGGCCTATTCATCAATTTTATTCTGCGAAACGCAAGGCACAAGACTTAGAGTTTGGCTCCATCCATTTAGTTTCATTATACGCACCTCCAAGTTTGCGCTGTCAGCCTCGTTGTCGGTTCAAAATGGCCGCGACGTGAATAACAAGTATGAATCTGAAATAAAATCTTTTTGACAAGGCTCTTGATGTATGGAGAAAATTAAAAACAAGGATTCTTTTTCAAATGAACTCCTGGATTTATCCTTGACTTTTTTTGAAAAAGGAGCCAATTATTGGAATCCTGAATTACACATGTAATAAATGAATTGATAATTTGTTTTTTGCTTTCAGTTCATTGGCAATTGTTAGATGTTCATAAATTTTTATCATTATTTTGCTTGTAATTTTCATACAAAACCCCTCAAGAATGGCCAGAAAATCCTGTTGAAAAAGCCTTAAATTCATACCGGTATTTTTCTCGGGGGCCTTCGCCCCCACCAGGGCGTTGCCCTGGACCCAATGGGGGCCTAAGGCGTCCCCCGGCCCATTATGTTTTGGATTGTTAAGCCAACAACCCCAATTTCTAGATATATATATCTGCATCACATATTACAATTCTCTAAAACTATGTAGCAAAATAAGTAAACAAAATACTGTATACCTATTTGTTGCAGCTTTTATCAATGTAAGTGGTTGTTTGTTATATGCCTCTTGATCTCGAGCAAAGACAGCAAATTTAAATGGACTGTATTCAAATAACTTTCAAAGACCAAGCAGTGTTGCATCAACGTCTTGAAGGACTCTATATTCAGGCTTTTTTTAACAAGTGTGTCATGCATAAGGCAAGTTTATGGCAGCGACAGTTCATATACTAGTATATATAGCATAGATATTCATTCCTTAGTCTGCGCTGGACTCCTACAATAGCAAAATTTCATTTTCAATTTGAAATTGAATTTGTGAATTTTATTTTAATTTACATTTTTTTTTTCTACATTAATATCTGACATGTTACTTAGAGCAATACCTGATACATTCCCACTCATGGTATTTGTGCCATCAAATGCTAGGAATCTGACATTAGACAGGGGAACACCTTTGGCTTGTAAAAATGTTCTGATTGCTTCTGTCAAAGAATGGCTGTGTTTTTTTTTTTAACATGAATTATACCAAGGTAATGATCTTGGATAGTGTTATGAAACGTCCATCTCCCAAACAATGCAAACTGCTGTCTTTCTGCTTCATCTGTACTTTCATCCGCTAATAATGTGAATTTTTCTCCAACTCTAGAGAGTCAATTAATTTCTGTTCAAGATGATAACTGATTGTTTCCATAATATCATTAACAGAAAAGAATGACAAGTACGTTGCATTCTTTGGTGCTGACTGCATGTGATTACTCAGGTCCTCAACACCAAGTCTAGCTACAAACTGCACAAATTCTGCAAAGTTTTCCGAAAGGGCCCATCGTTTTCTAATCATAAAAATCGCACACATGATAAGTTTCTTAAGTACTTTACGATTCATTCATTTTCTATCCATTTCCTGAGATTGTAACAATTTAAAAACATTCACCTCTTTTCCTGATGTTTTTCAATATTTGGGCATCGAACTTTGCTCTTTTGGTGGTTGTTTAAAAGCCGAGAAGGATGATCTCCCAAACCACACCCGCGTGTAAATACACTTTCTTCAGCGAAATGCTAAAACAATTTACATATGATATATAACCCCGTTTGGTATAGCAATACGCAAGCCATTGGTATTTCAATTCATACTTTTCCGTATAAAACGTTCTCATGTCGAGTCATCTTTTTTCTTGCCACTGTCCTACTCCTCGGCACTCTCGATTTCATCGAACTCGTCATCATTACGATCGTTTAAACTTTCTGCCTCTTAATCCGCTTTATCTACTTCAGACGAATCCGCAAGCTTCGGTTGTTTTTTAAACATCGTATCGATTTTTTACAGGCTTTAGTATCTTCACGAAGTTTTTTAACATAATACCCTTCTCGGTGCGACATTTTTTTTATGAAGAAGTTAAACAGTCAGTCTGTATCATCCAGACGTTTTCCTATACCTCGACATGTGGGTAAGCGCAAACGTCTGGATGATACAGACATTTGAAAGCAGTATAACTTGCCTAGCTAACGCGACGACAAGGAAATCCGCTAAATGCATTTTAAGAACGCAAAAAAAAGAAGGGGGGGGGGGTATTTGAGATTTATAGGAGAAATGTTTTACTTATCAATGTTGGAAATTTAGGTGTCCAGGGAAATATTCTCTTTGGGAAAATTACTGAATATAAAATTCCCTATATTTATCCCTGGATGATGATGATGATGCACAATTCGATCCATAAATGACTGGTAATTAGCTAACATTTGTTTAATCCATGCACTTCTCACAAAAATCTCGTAATTTTAATAACATGCATTTTGAGTCCTATCAGGCATTTCTTCATTACGTCAAAACACAAGTGACGCATATCATGAATATTTATGAGATTACGTCAAAAATTGATTATTTAACCACATTCCTAAATAACCCAAGATGGAGTTCTACTACCTAAACAAGATCGTTATTTTACGAAATCTTTTAATTCTCATTTTAAAAACTGTGTTTTAAAAAAAGTTTTTAAACCCCATTTTTCACAATGAACACGAATTTGGGGTCGATTTTGCAATTTGTGGCTTCTTTTTCGATTTTGTCGATCGCGTGATATATATTGTACACCGCCTTCGGCGGCTTCTATTTTAGCGCCATATTTATAGGGACCGGTATACTAGAAGTGTTCCGAATTGACTTACATAAAGAAGTTCTTGGAGTCCATCAACATATCAACTGAGGATGGGGAGACCATTTTGGAGAAGACCTGAGTAATTTGGTTCATTATATTACCTTGGGTATATGTACCTTAAATGATTTCTATTTTTAGCAAAATAAAGTCTGGTCTTTAAAGTGGAAAAAAAAACCATCATTTTATTTATAACCAAAAAAATTCCATTAGATATAAAGAAGATGGAATTATATTATTTGAATGGAAATGATTAAACTTCATTAATTTTTTTTCATTTAATGTTTTTTAGCTTGGTTGTTAGCGACAGCATTTACAGTTGTAGTGCTGCTTATAAAGAAATGGCTGTCGAAGAAATGCAAACAACTGGTGGTTAGAAACTCAAATGACAACACTGATGTTGGGGCACCACCACAATGCATTGATGATGATGAACTAGACTCCTTGCATGCTGTGGATAGCGTCAATTTGTTTGCGGCAGCCAATGGTTTAATCGGAGACGATGAGGTCGAAAACTGACTGAAGGAAGTCCACATGGATAATTTATGGGAGGAGCTTCTTCTTGATCTTGGAAACCTAGACAATCCTTTAACAATCTTTTGACCATCTACCAGCATTCAGTCCGGGGGCAGTGATGAAAAAGAAAAACCTTATTTTATATGGAAGAAGGATATCCGGAGCTTCAAGAAAAATCTGGCCCGCGACACCACATTCAAAGTCAAGCTCAATGAGAAAATGGAGGGGGGGGATAAATTATAGATATACCAACTAAATAACACGAGATGTTCGCGCGCCAGGGGTCACGATACAGATCTAGATAAGGTGGTCTTGAGTCATCCGAGTTTTAACAATCCTATCGTTGTCCCGTTACAGTCCTGGGAAATTTTGAATGCAGATGTCGTCATGTCCAAGATTATCAAAATACTCAATTCTAACGAAAACTTACCTATAGACGAAAACGTGCTAGTCACCATTGGGTTCATTGACTAACCTAAAGTGGGAGGTAACCCTAGAAAATTAACCATTACATCTCTTTTCGGTCCTAAAAATAGTGTGGAAAGGACAAAATCAATATTTCAAGTACAAAATCATAACAATTTATGTATGGCTATTTCCATTGGTCTGTGGTATTTTCTAAAAACATGTAAGAAAGTAGATACCGATACATGAAAAAAATTAGTGGGGGATGATCCTGGACTCTATTTGCATCACGTGGATTCGGAATAGGAAAAACACTGGCACGGGATAGCAAGGATACAAAGATTTCTTAAAGCGTCGTAGTTTTGCCATAGTTGTTTAAAACCGTAAAAAAACAAATCCAAACAGTGGGTACCGATCCACGTATGAACATGTTTTAATCACATCTTTTTCCAACGTAGGGTGTAGAACACAGTCTACCTGAGTAGGATTTTTCTTCTCGTGTAAAAAGCTAACAGTGATGCAAAAAGAAATAATTAGTACAATCGCAAAAAAGCTAGGTATTTACGATCGCGATTTTTTTTCTTCAGCTTCTCTTTAAACATCCCTTTGCACTCAATTCAACAATCACTTGTTAGAAATTCCATTATTACCATTTTTTCAGCCACCTTTAAACAAAATATTTTTGCTAGATGCATTGTACTTTGATATAAATGTGACCTCAGGTGGTCGGGGTTTGGAAAAACCCCTATTGTCAATTTGAACTATACCAATCAGATTCTCTTGAGTTCCGTGTAAAGATTTTTAAGGCATAACCCCACGTTTCAATATGTATTCTTTATATCCCCAGCTGTCTGTTTTCGCCAAAGTATTTCAAAATGTCAAAGTTTTCGCCAAATTTTTTTTAAAGTGTCAAAGTTTCCGATAAAGTTTTTCAAAGTATCAAATTGATCACTATAGTCAACCAAAATTTTCAAAGTGTGAAAGTTATAACTAAAGCTAACACAAGTAAACAATAGTTAACTATAGTATTGTTTTGTTAGGGCTCGATAATCAAATATCCTGCTCTACATGTGTAGGAAGCCACCAGCGTGCTGTGCATAGTTGAGTGCATTGACTGTAACCACGTTTTTGTAAACCTATAGGGTTTAGAACGGATATTTTATCTGAACATTTTAAATTTGGACTATAATCATATCATAATCATTTTAGTTATTTAAAGTGAACTTACGAGGGTTGTCCCAAAAAGTCGTAGACAAGGATAAGAGTTTTCTTTCTCTTTGCTTTATTAAATTTCTTTCCTTGTCATAGCTAAGAGTAACATTATATGATCATGCACTTCAAGTTTCATGATGATATCACATCTAATAAGAGAATTATGTAAAAAATAAAGAAAGAATATAAGTGTACACCGGCGCACGAAAGCAAGCGTAAATTACGTCTCTTATAACGTCATGATCTATTTGTCTGCGTCACTCGCGGGTATTAACATTCAAGAATTTTTTTTAAGTGATAGACTATTCTTGATTAATGGACATATTTAAATTCACTAATGTCTGTTTGTTTTTTTTTTATACTTTTTTTAAGCAGATTCAAATCTAAGTCGAAATTTAGTCGAAAGATCATCTTACATTGTAGGCAGCAGAGAATACAAATTGTTTGACGTCGTTCGCGGTCCAGATTGTTCCCAATTGTCTGCATGTATCAAACAGAACTCTACTTCTTACATGCCGTAATTAACTATTTTCGGTACAGAAGAAAAACTCTCATTGAATATCGTGCAATTTAAAAATAAGGTCTTTATTAAAATCTGGTGTGTAATGTCACTTCTGTACTCGTTTTCCCCGTCTCTGATGTATATTAACCATATCCAATACAATTTATTACATCTCCGTGCGCCGACCACGCCTTTGACGACGTCATTTTCATCATACTCAATTTCAACGATACTTTGAAAATCATGACACCAGGCTTCTGTTTCTAATGATATCTATATGAAATTTTGACATAATATTTAGATTTTTATTCTGGTTTCAGTGATTTAAATTTGAGTTCAATGTATTACATAGTACTAAAGAAATAAAAGCATATGTAGTAGTTATATGCGTAAATTATTCCGAATTTTGTCCGTGCGCCGACAGGCCTTATCGGCCTTCATATCAATCGTCCTAATATTATTAATATGAAAGATATGTATATAAAAATTCACAATTTCAAAGAACATTGACTATATTATGTCTATTATTTGGTAAGTATTGGTTGCGTGTTTAAAAAATTATACACATTGTCTACGACTTTTTTGGACAACCCTCGTATTAGTGATAGTAAATTAAAATGAAAGTTTATTAAACAAGGATGTACATTAAGAGTGTACCACATACAGTGACTTTATCATTGGAAAAGAGACTTTAATTCCATGAACTATAATTATCTTGTTAGAACAAATTTGATGTTGTTGGTACAATGAACTATAATTTTTTAAATCATTTTGTAAGGAAATTTATCAGAAGAGACCAATCCAGTCAATCGATACTAAGTAATAAAAGAACTATATGCGGTATATTGCATATATTTGCCCCCACAAAAGTCAAATTTTTAAAACTTCCTGAAATGTGCTGAATTCAATAAATTGTATGAGAAATATAAATCAACAGAAAATATTATAGTGTCAAAGCAGTGTATTCACAATTTTTGTTTTTATGACGTCACAAACTAGTCCGATTTTATATCCTTTTTCAGAAAGAGGACAAAATGGACAAAATTTCAACAATTTTAGCTTTAAAATTTATAGAGCGCAAGTTTGTTCAGGAACAATATTGACATATTTCATTGATATTATCATTCTACACATTATATCAAAATATTGATCCTGAACACACATGC
>PRKT01000558.1:80888-95381 GCA_003671525.1 Saccostrea glomerata | reverse complement strand
GGTGTTGCCGTGGTTACTAAAAATAGAAATGTCTGTAAAATTGTTTCAAAATGCTACTCCTCCTACAGTTTTGGTCTGATTTCAGTATAACTTGGCACACAAGTAGACTACACTAAGAACATAAAGAGACTTTATCAACGATCATTATTCTATTTAATGCTGTTTATAAAGTTTCAAATCCCAGCTGCTTAAGTACTTTCTCTTCCTTTGCTATAAGTTCAAACCAGTAGAGCTTCAGTCTCGACAGAGACTTCTGGTTTTATATCCGGGACCATGAATACCCTCTGAGTACAAAATACCCAGTTTGGCCGGAAAACGGCATTTGAGACTAAATTCTAAATTCTTTGACTTTCTTTTGAAACACTCTTGAAATATTTTGGACTCTTAGTTTTTGGACTTTTAGTTTTAAGCTCTTCTTATATATTTGGGATCTTACAAACATTTGTATACAAAGTGTATTGGTCTATGCTGATTACAATTCCGTTATTAATTAAAAATCTACACGATCACGGAGAAATTGTAAACTTGGATTCATTTAATAAACTTTGAAAACAAAGACAAGTTTACTTCATTGGCTTACATTTTTCTGGGTTCCTTATCTTATATTTAAGCATTAATTAATTTTAACAAAGAAACAGTTCTTTAAGGCATGTACTAATGAAGTCTGCAGTTGGTATGCAGACAATAGATTTACTTTCAGTGCTGAGGAGTTTGTGATGTTTTTCCCATAATTCGACGCAATGATTTCGATTTAAGTGATATTCCTTCAATTATTGAACATGCCAAAACCATTCCATGTGTGTTTGTGGGAGAGGCTGGGGCACAATGTGAAAGATGAAGATTTCGTTATGTGATCATGAGTGTCATATTTATTACACGTTCACAACCTATCTATGAACTTAGTAAAATGTATTTACGAAAAATTGAAATCATGGTCAACAACCGTGTTTGCTGTGCAGTCAGTTTCAATTAGGAAATTTTAAAGCTTATTTTGATAAATTTTCCAACCTCAGTTAGTTCTATTTCTTCATTTTCTCCACATTAAATGCAGCAGTCTTCTCCATTATATTGATTTATGTAAAATACAGCATTGGTGGCAGGCAAGTCGCAAGAAACTGCATAAAAAAAGCTCTCGCCACAACATGGGGTATTGATTGATACATCTTCTTCCACGTTAGAAAAGGTAAAATGAGATCATAACCGGTTTTGTCGATCCACACCACAGTGCAGCAAGTACCACTTACTTTTTACTTTTTCTCATCCTGTACAATAGTTCATTGATCGATCTCGCGTTTTTGAACTTTTGTACCCCATCGGTGTTAAACGTGGAACTGATGTAATCTTTAAGAGCACAAAGTTCCACCACTTTTATCAGTTTTTGGTATAGTTAATTATCATTAGCATCTTCAATGTTGTTGAAGTGTTTATTGTTTTCTTTTGGTTGTCAAACATCTACGTTATTGTGTGAAGTTGTGGAAAATATTTTTTTTCGATATTTCCAAATAAAAATTGCGCAAAGGGTTTGATGTATCTTCTGATGACTTCATATCTTGAAATGTGACCAAAAGCAAGAATTTCAGAACAAATTAAGTCATTAAGGCCTTTTTTGACTGCAGAAATGGCTATCTTCAGGCTGGATTTGGATGTTCAGAATGAAGTTTATAGTGTTTGATGTAATAGTCGTTCTCATTTTACAAAAGAAGGGATTGCAACAGAGGTAGTCTAGCTTCTTGCTAGTGTACTCCTATCAATCTATAATTAGTTTTATTTTCTCTGATGTATTATCATATAAACATAATTTCCCGCCGAAATATGACTGAAATATCGCTAGCTCCGCGTAAAAGAATAATGTTTTAAAGAGAAATGAACAAAGCCCTAAAACCTGGACCTGTAGAAACTCCATTAGGAAAACTGAATTGAATCTTTCATGTTCATAGTTATGCTATTTTATCTGATTTCTACAGATTTGACATTTTAATCTAAATCATTTATGCTCAAGCATCTCTGACGAATCCGTCAATTCCATGGTTGTCGTTGAAAATCAACAATATGTGGGAGGACATGTAAGCAGTAACTTAAGCTTTTAAGATGATAGAAACGAAACTATGAAAATATACATAAGGTAGTTGTATTTTTTCAACCATATGACATGTCTCAGCAAAGAGTGTGCTAAAATTTCAAGCATCTACAATGAGCAATTTTTGATACGCACGGGTAAACAGGAAGTTGACATCGGATAAAAAAAACGAATCCAACCAAATGACATCCCTCAGCAAAGAATGTGCTACAATTTCAAGCATATGCAATTTGTTGCTGAGAAAACTGTGACGAAAATTTTTTATGTATAGTATGGACAGGTGCACGGATAAACAGGAAGTTTACATTGGATTTTAACAAAAATAATTCACACCACATGGCATCCCTCAACAAAGAATGTGCCAAATTTCAAACATATGTGATGAGCAGTTGTCAAGAAAATTGTGCCGAAAAGTATGGTACGGACAGACGCACGGTTAAAAAGGAAGTTGACATCAGATTTTAACAAAAATATATCTAACCACATGACATGCCTCAGCAAATAATGTGCTAGAATCTCATATGTCTGCCAAGAGAAGTTGCTGAGAAAATTGCGAGGAAAATTTGTCATGTGTGGTACGGACAGACGCACGGTTAAACAGGAATTTGAAATCGGATTTGATCATACATGGATCATACCATATAACATGCCTTAGCAAAGATTGTGCTAAAATTGCAAGCACCTTTGATGAGTAATTGCGAGGAAAAATTAGACAGACAGGCACTTCGGAGCGGAGGAAAAAATTCATTTAAAATGTTATGTTTATTTTTTCATATACAGATGGAAAGAAACCAGGATATTTACAGTTCTCCTTCACTTTTGACGTATATCCTCCCTCTGTTTTATATATTGGAATTTTAATGTGATCGCCTTTAACATATGCATAAAAATAGTCCAAACGCGGCCTGAGCTTCAAAGACGTGGTCGCATCTTTAACTATTACATAATGGTCCTTATGATTAAAGGACCAATATTTGTTTTTTAATTTGGTACATGGCACCTTCAAGCCATGTGGTATGCCTTTAACAACCATTAGATTTAAAGGATGAGAAAACGTTCCTCTTAAACAAATTTATATAGAGTATATATACAGTCAAACTTGTTTTAAGAGGCCACCTTTGGGAAGTCTGGAAACTGGCCACTTAAGACAGGTGGCCTCTTATTCCAGTTTGCCCTCAAAAAGACATCCGGGCAACGAGTAACCAACATTAAGCACTATAGTTAAATTAATCAAATAATAAAACAGGTCAATTTAACAAAGGCTTTTTTGTGCATATATAATAAATCAAGCTCAATAAAAAAAATATTAAAGAATTAGAATTAAAAAAAAAAAGTTTTTGTGCATGTTTCTGTTCCTATATATTAGTTAAATAAGAAATACATACAGTGCCTAGTTATTATCCTTTTTTATAAAGAAAAAAAATTCCACAAAAATACATTTTAGTGTTAAATAAAATAAATCATAGAAATTTAAATAAGAATATGTCAATAAAAATTCCACTTTCATATGTTCAAAAATGGTCAGCAGTGTAGACCCCCCCCCAAATAATTCATCGGCAATTAGCTAACTTGCTGAATTCATTCATTCATGGAAATTTTTCTAGTTTATAAAGCTGTCAGAATTTCTATGTAACATACACAAACACACAAAATAAAATTAACCACTTGACCAGAGAGATGTATTGACGCAGTTGAAAATCATTCCATAAAACAGGTGTCATATGCAGTGGAGTGTGACTAATCCCTATCGATCGTCTCTTGAAAGTGAAATTCACGAGATAATCATGCCACATGAAGGACTTTGTTTTCACAAGAGTAGCAATTAGGGCTTCTACATGGAATCAAAATCTAAAAGGTGTGAATTTCTTTAGGTAGAGGAAAGTGTCAATTGTATATTTAAATTCTTTTCATTTTTCAATCGGCGATCTTGAAAAATAATTACAAATTCATCTAACAGGGTTTTTTTTCATAAACACAAACAGATTTCAATGTATCCAATAGTTATTTGTTTAAATGCATTAATAGCTGGGTTAAATTGGCTATCGGAATATAATTACCCAAGCGAATGAGTTTAAAAGACGTAATAGAATCGCAGCAAGTGACGAAATGGCCGCCTATTACAGTGTCATTAAGGCTGTTGGGGGAGGATTTGAGTGGCCGCTGGCCGCGTTACACAGGTGGCCGTTTATTCCAGTTAAAATATATAGGAAAAATCGTCGGGGGGAACTGAAAGTGGCCGCTGACCGCAAGTGGCCGTTGATTTCGGGTGGCCGCTAAGACAAGTTTGACTGTATTAGGAATCACTGGGAAGGAAAAACAGCTATTTGGCGAATACACATGGCTTGACAAAATGGCTAGCTTCCCCGTCGCGGTGCTGGGCTCTCCACCTTTGCTTACCTGCCTGCAAGAAAAAATATATTTTAGGCTTAGCTGAAAATTATTCAAGGAAAGATAACGATAGGACTAAAAAGCAAATGTGTGGTGGAAAATAGCCATATACATGTACCTTCTTTGGGAAAAATCTAATTATGCTGTTAAAGCAAATACTACTTATGTTATGGTCACTTGAAGAAAAAACAAAAATTTGAAAGAAAATTAGCATATGGATACTCTTTTCAGGAAAATGAACTCAATTGATGCATCACTTCTACAATTGGTTGGTGTTTGTTTCAAAATGCGCCAAGAAGACAAGTTATCGGAGGAACACCTAAGATTTGAAGATTCTATAACAAGTCAAGTTCTGCAGGATGTGAAAGTCATTAAAGAACATCATCATGAAGTAGAACTAAAGCTTTCTGCCACTAAAAAAGAAGCCATTCTAAAAAGAAAAAAATTACATAAGTCTGAAAGGGAAGTACAAAAACTGAAGGAAAAGAATAGAAAACTTGAAAGTAATTCAGCAGATCTCAAGGAAAAGTGTCGTGAATAAGAAAGTGAACTCGACACAAGCTGGATTGAGGATGTTTACACCAGTGGTACTTGGGTGTCAGAGGAGGTTGAGAGTAGTGGTGCTTTAAAGTCAAAAGAGATTGCTGATATTAATAGTCCAGTAAAGACTCAAATGGAAACAGCAAAAGACGATTCAAAGATGTAAAGAAACATCCATTTGATCGACTATCGAGAAAAAATGTGAAATTAAAATAACCTGTCAGATAAAAAAGGAAAAGACAGGTATTCAAAATGGAAGTACCACGTTCTTGTACATAAACTTTTATCATATTGGATTACGGACCGTGACAATAAACAATGCTCTATTGGTGCCAGAAAATAAGAGTGATAAAATCGATTTCAAGATAACAGAAAATTATACTTCTTTATGAAGAATTGTTACAATTTCTTTCTGATGTTGTATATTTCTCAAAAATAATCTTTTACAGCTTTCAATCATGCCAAACGAGCTAAAAATGTTAAATCACCTCGAAAGACAACTTGTTGCTCTTCGAATTCCTTTCATGAAACTCCTCTCACTTCTAAATGGTGGACAAAAAGGTGTCAAAGGACAAGTTGTACACGTCCCGTCAAACAGCAGCAGCATCACGACTTCTCTGCCTAGAACTATTAATGAGGCTCAGATGGTCAAAGTTAAACTAAAAAGGAAGCTGTCATACAAAGGACATTACCAGTATGAATGGGTTAGACCAGAAAAAGTAAAAGAAGCAATAGAGTTCCTGAAAAGAAATAACCCATGGTATTCCAATATAGCACTCGGTGACAGTTGGTTTGACCCAGAAACCGATTCAGATTTAGTTAAAGTAGACGAACTAGAAAATTCCTCGGATAAAGAAAATGAAAATGAAAATTCAGAACTGGAGTTTTAACAATGCACGCACAACCAGTAGAAACATGTTCTCAGCCTGTTGATATAGGACAAGAGTATCTAGACACAGAGAATAAAGTATTTTGCATTGTGCCTGGTGAAAATCAAACGCCGCAAAGTATCTTCCAAGAGAAAGGGGCGGATGCTATGGCTTTTCCAAACCTTTATCCAGAGAGCAAATTTGGATACTTCGAAGATCGACCTATAAAACTGTCCCCTACACAATACTTTAATGCCCGCTTATTTTATGCTGACAAGAGATTCGCAAGAGATAACCAGTTCATCTTCTTTGCTCAGTTCATAATTGAAATGTCAAATATTCGATCAAACATATCAATAGCTTTGCGCAAAGGAAAAGAAAACACTGCTGATGGAGGAAAAGTAACGGCAAATGGTTACTAATGATTGTGATTTACAGAAAATTCTTAAATCAGATGCTGGTTTTCGTTTCTTACAACCAGTACCTCCATATTCGCAGTACTGTTAAGGCTTCCCGGAGCATAAAATCGTTTAAAAAGTAACACTGCATTGCAAAGCTGATTTTATAGTTTTATTTTTAAGTTATCTACTTCAGTACGACCAATTCATACAGAGAATCCTCTAGGCTATATTTAAACATATTTTTTACGATGTCACATGACCTTGTTGATCACGTGACGGTCATTTCTTCTTTTTTTGGAATGTTTCACATAAATAGCTTCGGCGCAGTTTATTAACACAATTATTATTAACTTTTTGCATAAATAAACTCGTTGCATCCTTGTGAAACCGAAATGTGCTTGGGAAATGTTAAACTATATGTTTGGAACAAATTATTTCATATTAACTTCAACTTACCAACAAATTTTAGGGTATTTTCCGCTGAATATCGTCATCTGTTTTAAAACAAAGCCATCATACATTTTCCCCAAGCAGGATTCAGTTAGAGAGGAAACTCCTCTTACATATTTCCACAAAAGCTATTAAATAAATCCTCATTAATAACCTGCGCCAGCCTCTTTTATACACATATTTTGAATTCTGCCTCTGTCCACGGGTATAAAAAGGGTAAATGTCAAGCGTATATTTTCGTACGTAGTTTGAACACGCTGACTATTAAACAAGAGTTATAAAGCAAAGTTATCTAAATCATTCGGATATATTAGACTTTTGAAAAAAAAACAAGCATTCCGCAGTTTTATATGCAGATTGAAATAAGGTGTAAAGTTTATGACACTCTCCCCATCATTACAGCTCAACTTGCGATGACTTGACGTCATTTTCAATTATGACATCATACATTTTTAGTTCAGAGAAGTGTATGCAGAGAGTACACTACAATATTCTCTCGGAAGCCTTATCGTACCTGCCTTGGCAAAGAACAATGAAAGATCTATATTCCATGTTTCGGCAACTAGGAATACCGACATGGTTTATAACGTTTTCCCCTGTAGAACTAGGTGGGATGAAACAATTAAGGCACTGCAAGACACGGTGGAGCCAAGGTCACCTAAAGACATTGAATGGACAGAAAAAATGCCGCCTTATAAAGAAAATCCAGTGATGTGTGCCCGATTATTTAATAATCGTGTGCAAAGACTTTTCACAGATTTAATTATGTCCTCTTCAAAACCAGTCGGAGACGTAGTGGATTTCTTTTATCGGACAGAGTTTCAGCAGCGCGGTTCTCCACATATCTATTGTTTATTGTTGGTCAGAAATGCACCAAAATTAAACGAAAACACGGAGAAAGAAATTTGCAGTTTTGTTGACAAATATGTATCATGTTCCATGCCAAATGAGAAAATGGATCCCGAACTCCATGATATTGTAAATGCTGTACAGGTTCATAGTAAATCACACACTAAGTCCTGCAAGAAAAACTCAACAACATGTTGATTCCATTTCCCAAGGCCTCCAGTACACGACACATTTCTTATAAAAGTCACAGAAGATGACAATGAAAACAAGGAGAGAGAAATGCATCAATCCTCAAACGCAAACAGACCAACACTTCAGGAAGTTGAACAGCTATGCAGACAAACCGAAAAATCCCCGTAACAAGTTGTGAAAGATGTATGGAATAAAATCAATTCGACCGAAACTGACCTACCATTTGAAGACATTCTGCATGCTTGTAATATCACCTATTCCAAATTTAAAGAAAGCCTGGTTGCAATTACAAGGAAGAACACGATATATTACAAAAGAAATGTGTTGGATGGTTGGGTGAACAATTATAATCCAACCTTACTACGATCATGGAATGCAAACATGGACATTCAATAAGTTATGGACCCTTACTCATGTGTGGCCTATATATTATCATACATCAGCAAAGCAGAGGCCGAAGTCGGTGAACTTATAGCAAATGCATAAAAAGAAGCAAGGGAGGGCAATAAAGATGCTGCGTCTGCAATGAAGCACATTTCTCAGGTTTACATCCAAAACAGGAAGGTGTTTCTTAGTTTTTTCAACGAAACGGGATAAAATTTAGTATACGAATAGGTATAATGGATTTCTACATTACGGTACTATCAAAATGAATGCACGAACATGCATGCATGCATGTGCATGCGAAACAGACGCAAACTGACCAATTTATATGAAAAACGGCAACATTTATATTTTTATGATTTTTAATTGGTTCTCACGGTACAAAGTTATGTTAATGGATTAGACAACATGCTATGATCATCTTGCATGTACATACACGTGGCCGTGTGTGCAATGCCTTAAATGACATATAGTTGATAGCATTGTAGCCTTTATAATTCTTTGATGAAATCCTTCGATACTGATCATTTTTCTTGAAAATGTCTTACAGGAATTAGGCACAAAAAAGGGATTTGGGGAGCGTTTGGGGAACATCTGTAACGGTCCCCGTTACAATTAGCACTAGTTGGATGTGAAATGACAATTCCAGTGTCTGTGTTATGTGATTTTAGTGATTTTCAAAATGAGGATACGGATAATGTGACAAAATTGTGTGAAAGTCTGGAAAATGCTGATGATTTAGCCAGGGAGACAACGCGATCTTCGATAGAAACGCAAAGAAAACAGTATAACAAGAACATTATAGAGAAGAATTATGAAGTGGGTGACGTGGTACGTCTTTACCAACCTAAACAGAAGAAAGGAACAAAACTGAAACTATCCCGAAATTGGACTGTCCCTTGGGTTGTTCTGAAACGCCTAAGTAATATCCTACTTCAAATTCAGCATTCAAAGACGTCAAAACAAAGATTGTGCATGCGGATAATATAAAACCATTTCGTACAAGAAACACACTACAACGCAATTTAGAGAAATTAGTAAATCAAACTATTTACAAAGCGATTCCCATCTGCAGAATAAAGGAAAGAATGTAAGAGAGGGAAACTAGTTAAAAAGGAGTGAAGGTCATGATGAGTTCTTGTACCGGAGAAAAACCTAAATTGTTAGTTATTGGTAAAGCCTACAAGTCCAGTTGTTTTGGTAGTTTTCATGCGTCAAAACTTCCCATTATTTGGCGCTCAAACAATACGTCACGGATGTTCATGAAAAGGACCTGATATTCAATGAAAATAGAGAACGGAAAAAATCTTCTTTTACTTGACAATGCTAGATCCCATCCACATGATTAAGAATTAAGCAATATCAGTTTGAAACATTTTTATGCCCAAGACTTGAAAGATTCTGGGATTATATTGTACTTTTTCTTGTCTGTCTGTTTCACTCTCTGTCTGTCGTCAACATAGCCCATAACTCATCAATGGGTGGTACTATGGCTTTCATATTTCACAGGTGATTCTTTGTGACAAGACCTTTCCAATGAAATTACCAAATTTAACCTCTTGACCTAAGTTTCACCTAATTTTACAAAAGAAATACCACACTTTAACCTTGGCCATAACTTATGAACATTTTGAGCTAGGGGTTTCATCCTTCACACATGTATTTCTTTAAGAAGATCTTTCAGCTGGAATCAATATTTATGATCTCGACCTAAGAGTTTGACCCACTTTTTATAAACTTTAACCTTGGTCATAACTTTTGAAAACTTAGAAATAAGGCTTTCATATCCCTTTTAACAAGACCTCCCTCTGGGAACCAACACTTTTGACCTTGACCTTTAGAATTTGACATGCATTTTAGATAATTCAACCCTTGCCATAAGCTGCCATACGGGGGCATAAGTGTTTCACAAACACATCTGTTTCACCACATCTTCCGGGCGCCATTACCGGAATCCTAAATTTATTTGTGATTTCAATTACCCAAAGAAAGGCCTTGACACAAGGAAAACAATTGTGAAATATGAAAGTCATAGCTCCACTAAATCAAAGTTGTTGGCAAGATTAAAGTTTTTGCGGACAGACAGACAGACGGACATAACAAAACTTTATATCCTTCGATAACGGGGACATAAAAATCAAATCATTGAAAAAAACCAAGGAATTTATTTGATCTAGACAACTAGATTAACAACCATAATAAAACAGGGAGATAACTACGATAAAGGACAGCACATTTATTGGTTTAACAAACCTTAAGGAATGTTAGAGTTTTTCATAGGGTCTACCGATGCAACTCTCCAAAATAGAGCATTTATTCGCGAACATTATTATTTATTATCACCTTCAAAGAAAAGTCCATCTCTACTGCGAGTCAGTGTTTCTTCTACACTCTACTTCTTAGCATTTTCAAACAGCTAGCGTGGAAATTAAATGTCTTTACTAGTATCCTAGGATGTTACACATTATATGTTCATTAAAAACAAGGCCCAGTGGCCACATTGCTCACCTGAACACATCGGCTAGGAAAAAGCACAAATCAGATAGGAATTGAAAAGTTTACAGGGGTGGGGGCTTGAATTTTAATACTATTTTAGAATGCCTCCATATCTGAGGGTGCATCTATATAATATCACTAATCATGACTTCGCTATTCTTGAGAAGAACATTTTCAAAAAAAATATTTTAATGTAAAACTTGGATCCCCCATTGCGGGTTATGATTTGAACATACATGTACTAGAATCTACAATACCTGGGGACGCTTCCATATAATTATCACTTACAGTATCATGAATTTTGTAGTTCTTGATTGATTGATTGATTTTATATTGTTTAACGCCGAGTCGGCAATATTTAAGCCATATTTCGGCGGACAAGTTTGTTTATTGACCGGTTTTTTTGAAAGTTTTTGGTTTTTCTGGCGGCCCCAAATGAGCCTACTCTTTTTCGAACTCCAGAGAAACGGTCTTTTACGTGCCAAGGGGGTTGTTATCCCTGACACGGGGTACCATTTAATATCCCATCCGACGGACTTAAAATTTAAAAAATATGTAAACTGTTATAAATATGTAAACTGTTAAAAATGAAATGATCTAAATATATCTCATAAAAGTGCTCTAATCATTTCTATATTTTACTGTAAAAATCAGTTTTATGTAAATATTCCAAAATTGCATGTACATTAACATTTGTAAAAAGTTCATGTATGGTTTTTGCATTACCAAAAAGTCTACTTCGAATGGGCGTAAAATCAGAACATTCTAATAAGATATGATTCACAGTTATCGGCCAGTTACAGGATATACATTCCGGCTGAGACTCCCGATTCAGTAAGTATGCATGTGTAATTTTAGAGTGACCAATACGTATTCTTGATATAATTACTTCGTCTTGACTTTTCAGACCGAAGTCATATGATTTGTTAACTTTGTTTTCAATAGCATAAAGCTTACTTTCATCACAAAAATTCCAATAAATTTGCCAAAGAGAATGAACATAAATTTTAACGAGATTTTTCAAATCAGTGTAAGGAATTTTGAATATAGTAATTTCATGTGGAAGTTATTTTTGCTGCACTGTCAACCGTAGTGTTTCCAAGGTGCCGATGTGGCTCGGAATCCAACAAAAATTAACTTTTTTACCATTTAGAAAGAGATGATTATACTGAATTATTATATCTAAAATATAAGGGTGATCAAGATTCTTGTGTTTTATGGACTGTTTTTAATGGACTGTAAGCAAGAGAGGGAGTCTGAAAATATAGTAAATATGTTGTCGCTGGAAGGTTTTATGTATTCAAATGCAAGTTGTATGGCCTTCGCTTCCGCAGTAAAAAATTGTTGCTTCATTTGGAAGACGTGTTGAGAAAATACTATCATCAATCACTGCAGCTGACGCAACTGTATCCTTTTCTTTTGAACCATCTGTATAGATCTCGACTGTAGAACTCATAGAATGTTTTATTTCGACCAGTTTTTGTTTAAAAATAAGGGAATTTGTGTTTCTCGATTTCTTAAATTCAGCAGAGCTCATGATAAGGTGCGTATTTGCAGAAATACGCATTAAATTTTACAAAATACGCATTGAAAATAAAAAAAGCGTACAATTACACATTAGCAATCTAAGATACGCATTACACTACGAAAGTACTGCGTACAAGTTGAACAATACAGGTACGACTTACTCTATGAAACGAACTGAGGTTAACTCAGTGTTTGATTTTTATCAAAACGAAGTACAGATTTTAAAGCCTTTTACCGATCAGGAATATTCTAGTAATGACGACGCACTCTCTACCATCGGCTGTCTGAGAGAGGAACGAACGTCAACTCTGCATGAGAGATTGATGACGACAACGATATCCATTTCGGAAGGAAGAACCGGAGATTTAGATTAAAATCAATTTCTCACTTGGCATAACTTTTTAGCTCACCTGAGCCTCAAGTGAGCTTTTCTGATCCATTTTGTCCCGTCGTCCGTCCGACGGTCCGTAAACTTTTCACATTTTCGACTTCTTTTCAATAACCAATGGGCCAATTTTAACCAAACTTGGTACAAAGCATCCTTAGGTGAAGGGGAGTTTAAATTGTTAAAATGAAGGGCCAAGTCCCCTTACAAGGGGAGATAATTAAGAAAAGACAAAAATAGGGTGGGGTCAATAAAAAATCTTCTTCAGAACTACTGGGCCAGGAAAGCTGAAACTTATGTGGAAGCATCCCTGGGTAGTGTAGATTAAATTGTTAAAATCACGACCCCCGGGGGTTGGGCGTGGCCGCAATAGGGAATCCAAGTTTTACATAGAAATGTATAGAACAAATCTTTAAAAATCTTCTTCTCAAGAACCACTGGGCCAGGAAAGCTGAAACGTATGTGGAAGCATCCTTGGGTATTGTAGATAATAAATTGTTAAAATCATGACCCCTGGGGATAGGGCGGGACCACAATAGGGAAGATAAGTTTTACATAGAAATATATAGAACAAATCTTTAAAAATCTTCTTCTCAAAAACCACTGGGGCAGGAAAGCTGAAACTTGTGTGGGAGCATCCTTGGGTAGTGTAGATATTAAATTGTTAAAATCATGACCCCGGGGGTCGGGCGGAACCACAATAAGGAATCCAAATTTTACATAGATATATTTAGGAAAAATCTTTTAAGAATCTTCTTCTCAAAAACCACTGGTCCAGGACAGCTGAAACTTGTGTGAAAGCATCCTGGGGTAGTGTGGATTCTGAAGTATTAATATCATGAAAAGAGAGGGGGTAAAGGGACATGATAGGTTTAGCAAGAGGGGAAATCTGGTAAAGAACTTCATCACCCAAGTTACTCAGGTGAGCGATGTGGCCCATAGGCCTCTTGTTTTTATTATGGGTTCATAGCCAATTTTTCATCTCTCTCATCATGCCATATTAACGAAGATTCTTTTTTCTCAGTTTACTCTTGATACGATATCTTAAATGAAGGAAAAGTTCTCTGACTCTGTGGTACCTTCTGTTTAATCTTCCTTGTCAAAAAAATGCTTCCCAATATTAGCAAAAAGTCTTGTTGGTATTTGCAAAATTTATTTGAATAAATGCAGGAACCGACCTTTAAAGTTAAAACACATACTTCAATAACTAGCTCGCTTCAATTACTAGCTCAAAATCAAAATAAAGGTCAAAACATTTATATACCAGATGCTGTCATGAGACAGTAATACCCGCACTAAGGTGTTTGCCTCTAAATACACAATCCTACGGGCGGCTTTCCAAGGAAAAAGTCAAAATAATTCTATATAATTCAGGAAAGTAGCATCGTTTTTGAAAGTGGGGGGGGGGGGGGGGGGCAACCTGAGAAAATTTTTTTACTTACCTAAAAAAAAATTAACAATCAAAAAAAAAAATGTGGCCACCTTTTTTCAAGGCAAAATAACTTTCACTTCCAATTTTTTTCCATATTTCCTTGCTATGTATATACTGTGGTAAAAAGTGTGGAGGGGGCACCCATCTTTTCAATGGACATTTTCTTATTATAGTACAGGTAATGTTGGGAAAAAAAGGGGGGCTGTAATTTACATATATTCATCAAATTGAGTATGAAATTCTCCCTGTGTCCTATAACTCAGAACCTCTTATATTTATTTTACATGCTTAATTATGTTCCCCAAACGAAGTTTGGGAACATATTGTTTTTACTTTTTCTGAATTTTTTCTTTGTTCTCCGGTACTTTTTTGTCCGCGAGTGTTCTCGTAAACTACTCATCCGATCTAGGTGAAACCTTTTTAGGGTCACTAGGTATGTTATGTAGATGTGCGGAACGAAGGTCATTTTGCGCGCACGTGCGTGCATGTGCGCGCACGTGTAA
>PRKT01000558.1:67985-79819 GCA_003671525.1 Saccostrea glomerata | reverse complement strand
TATTAATGATGTAAATTAGATTTTGATAAATGTTTTGCTCATAATAGGACCTTTTTAAATTTACTAATCCCCCCCCCCCGGCCCCCTCGACACCACAATCACACAGTACATACTTTTTGGAATAGGCTAGATGGAACAGTTTTGTTAAAACATTGTTGTGATTTAATTAAAAATTTGTTCTTGACATGTAAATTCTACATCACATCACGTTGCGTCACCCATTATCATATTTTTACCATTAAACTCCATTCAGTACACCTCGGCCGATTCCCACTTCATCTGACACGGTGACGGAATCGACGGCACGAAGGTTTTCCGAATGGAATAGCATTAGAACGTGCTGCAGTGTGGTGTGCATTGGATTAATTCATTTTGTGTTGTAATTGGATTTATATTTCATGAAGTTGACAAGATCGACCTATAGAGGTCGGTAAGTACAAGTTTAAGTATAGTGGGGGGTAAAATAAACCCAAACGATTAGGTTAAAGTTCAAAAAGGGTCAAAGATCATCGCATGCCACACTAGACGAATTTCATATTGTGAAGTTATCTCCCGTTGTCGATGTGACATTCAGTTACTGCCAATACTGGTGCGGATCCAGAATTTTTTTTTCGGGAGTAGGGAGGGGAGTTCACATCTCAGTCAAAAAATTCCAGCCCAGAATTTCCTGACAAGCAGGAGAAAAAAAACTCATAAACTGAAAACAAATAAACAAAATAAAAACAATGACAGTGGGGTCAATGTTTTCTAAGTTAGGGGGAGGATGTCCAAAGTCATTTTTTATTTGCTTCAGTATATAGTGTTGTTTAAATCAAAAAGCAAATTCCAGGGGGGTCCAATCTCCCTACCCACTCCCTGTCCCTGAAATAACAATCTATTTTGTGATTCCAATTAAATAGTATTTTTTTTCCCTTTGACTAATTATACATATTTTGTTCCTTGTGTTTATATTATGTCTGTCTATATGTCTGCAGAAATTATAACCTTGCCCATAAGTTTTAAGTGGGATGGGCTATACAAATGGCTTCCACATTTTATAGGTTTATTTCTTGTGACAATTAAGACCTTTTATTTGGGTACCATTAATTTTTACCTCTGATCCCTTGACCTAGGATATACATTTTTACAAGAAAAATACCCAACTTTAAACTTGGCCTATATTTTGATCAGTAGGTGCTAGGGCTTTCATGCTTAACATGTGTATTCAATGTGAACTGTCAACAGGTATAAATATGTTTGACCTTGACCCTAGAGTTGAACCACTTAAAAAAAAATTAACCTTGGCAATTAACTTTTGAACAGGAATTACTAGGGATTTCTTAATTTAATTTCACATGTGCATTCCTTGTGTAAAGACTTTCTTCTGATACTAACAATTTGAACCCTTTGACCTTGACCTTTGAGTTTGACATATATTTGAGAAACTTCAACCTTCGCCATAGGCTTCCATACAGGGACATCAGTGTTTCACAAACACATTTTGTCTTCATTATTATTTGGTGGTGTCTCCATATGAGGGAAAAATTCCCGAGAGAGATGTATTCACAACAAACAAACAAATTACTAAAGAAAATATAAAACATGAATATGTTGGTCATGCATATCTCTGCATGAAAAAAACAGCTTTTCAAATATTGCAACCATATTTGTAACCCTTTCAAAACACTCATTTGAGCTTTTCTGGTTTTCTTCTGATACCAACAATTTGAACCCTTTGACCTTGACCTTTGAGTTTGACATATATTTGAGAAACTTCAACCTTCGCCATAGGCTTCCATACAGGGACATCAGTGTTTCACAAACACATCTTGTCTTCATAATTATTTGGTGGTGTCTCCATATGAGGGAAAAAATTCCCGAGAAAGATGTATTCACAACAAACAAACAAATTACTAAAGAAAATATAAAACATGAATATGTTGGTCATGCATATCTCTGCATGAAAAAAACAGCTTTTCAAATACTGCAACCATATTGTAACCCGTTCAAAACACTCATTTGAGCTTTCCTGGTTTCCTTAGCATATAACGTCTGTCGTGACGTGTCGTCCATCTGTTTGTCTGAAAACTTTTTACATTTTTAACTTCTCTAGAACCACTGGGCCAATTTTACCCAATTCATATAGAAATATGTACATTTGTATGTCAGACTGTCCATCTGTCTCAATAAATTTAACCTTGGTCATCACGGTCATATCTACTGAATGAGAAGAGACATTCATATTAAACTTATGTATTAGTATTTACCTGTGAGAATGGCATGGGTTTTTTTTTTAATGTGACCTAGAAGTTTGACCTACTTGCCAAAAAATCAAATTGTTATAAATTCATCATTTTGAAAGAGAAAAGTTAGGGCATTCATATCATAATGCATGTATATTATTACCTGTGATAAGACCTTTCCAAATAAATCATGACTTTTACTCTGTGACCTTGACCTTGAAGCGGTCAAGCCTAACCTACTTTTCAAAAATGTTGCATTTGCTTATAACTTTTGATTGAGATGAGATATGACTCTCACATTTGACATGTACATTAATTACTCATAAGAATTCAAGGTGTTTCCCAGCATGCGATGCTTTTTTACCCCTTGACGTTGATGTTTTACATAATTTTCAAAATATTTAACTCTCCTAAAAGATGATTAGGCTTCTGAGTAACATTAAGGAAGACTTCAGGGAAGACAGGGCTTTTTGCACAAAAAACGTCATTTTTCGACCCACATTTGACCCCCCAGGGCAAAATCTAAATTCCAAAACCTTACTGCACATCTACCTGACACCACCAACCATCTCCCAAAAGATGATTAGGCTACTGTGTAAAATGTAGGAGAAGTTCAGGGAAGACGGGGCTTTTTGCATAAAAAACGTCATTTTTTGACCCCCATTTGACCCCCTGGGGCAAAATCAAAATTCCGAAACCTTACTGCACATCTACATGACACCACCAACCATCTCCCAAAAGATGATTAGGCTACTGTGTAAAATGTAAGAGGAGTTCAGGGAAGACGGGGCTTTTTGCATAAAAAACGTCATTTTTCGACCCCCATTTGACCCCCCGGGGCAAAATCAAAATTCCGAAACTTTACTGCACATCTACATGACACCACCAACCATCTCCCAAAAGATGATTAAGCTACTGTGTAAAATGTAGGAGGAGTTCAGGGAAGAAAAGTGTGACAGACGGACGGACGGACGGACATGAGTAACAACAATATACCCGAACTTTCTTTAGGAAGTGCGGGTATAATAAACAAAATACTCTTCAATCATTTTGCTGAAAACCAAAACATGCATTGATTTGAAAATCAGGAAGTAAATACACTTCGGGGTAAAAAATTATCTGGAGCTCTGATTCAGTTAAAGATACATCGACACTTGGTTTTATGAAATTCCAAGGCGGTATCTCAGAGAAATTTGTAGGCTTTATAATATCTAAAGGAAGCTCAGAGTCTGTAATATGTTTTTTAAATCGTAGATCAAGTAGTTTTATACATGTTTTTCTTTTATGATACAAGTCTTCGTTTTGTAGTACTTGAAAAGAAGATTTTAAAAGATTTCCCTACATATTCCTATGTAAAACTTTGATTGGCCATTGCGCCCCCCCCCCCAAGAGTAATAATTTGTTCAAAATTGAATCTTCACTACTTGAGGATGATTCCACACGAGTTTTCATGCATCTCTCCAGTGTCTCAATGGTTCTTGAGAAAAAGACTTTTTATAAAGATTTTTCCTATATATTCCAATATAAAACTTTGGTCGGCCATTGTGGCCCTACCCTACCCCCAGGGGTTATGATTTGAACAAACTTGAATCTACACTACCCGGGGATAAACCAACATGAGTTTCATCTTTCCTTTCTCAATGGTTCTCGAGTAGGAGTTTTTCCCTATACATTCCTATGTAAAACTTTGATCAGCCATTGTGGCCTCGCCCTACCCCAAGGGGTCATGATTTGAACAAATTTGAATCTACACTACCTGAGAATGACTTCACATAAATTTAATTTCATCTTTCCTCTCTCAATGGTTCTTGTGAAGAAGATTTTTCCTATATATATTCCTATGTAAATTTTTGATTATCCATTGTGGCCCCACCCTACTCCCGAAGGTCATGATTTGTTCAAATTTGAATCCTCACTACCTGAGGATGAGGATGATGACAGCATGGTGAATTTTATACAAAGTCTTCACGAGGAAATTTTGACTCATTTAAACGAAATTAATGGCTAGTAAAACAGAGAAAATTGCTGAGACTCTAGAAGGGTATGGTGAGTATTTATCGCCGTTAATTACACTAACAGAAACACTATTTAAAAACTTAGAATAAAACCCAATTCAGACTACATGTACGTGGTAAAAATGACCACGGCTTTCAATAACAAATTATTCAGTTTGGAATATTCATTTGCAAATGTGTCAGAAATTTTAATCACTCAAGTTAACAGGGCAACAACTCTTAAAATATAAATTAGATATACTAGAATATGCCATTCATTGTCTTTTGGAAGGAGAATAGCTCCCATAAAGAACAGACGAGACGTTCCTTAATAATAGATAATTTTTTCTAAGATTTTTTCATTGAAGTATTGCTACTTAAACATGTTTACTCACAAAAAATTGAGGTACCTTACCAGGCATTTCTGCAAGATGCCAGGGGTAGTTTTTCTTATATAAGCCTTTGGAGAAGAAAAATAATTTTCCAATTTCAAAAGTTTAAGTGTTTGGATTTTTTAAAAACGTTTAGAAACTGGTTTAGAAATCAGAATGTTATTAAAATTTTGAATATTTTTCATACATTACGAGGATGTACAAAACAGATTTTGAGGAACGTCTCGTCTGACCTTAAGATTTCAGAACATATATCTAGTAAGGTCATTTCACAAATTAAACACAAATTCAGAAAATCATAGTAGAAATTTTATATACTTCCCTTATAGTTCAAGTTACACTTTTTTTAATTTTCGCTTTCCCTAGTTATATTTATTTTACAAAAATTATTGGAAAGGAGACTGGTTTAAAAGTGTCCCTCACTGCAAACAAGTTTCCTAAGGTTTGATAGTCAAGCAAAAACTAGACACGACAACACCACCAGAAGACAAAAGTGCGACTTAATACACAAGCATCGTAGTATGGAACCCACACAGTTGTGGGAAAAATATAGAATTCTGCAACATTTGCGCGACACGGGTATTTAACTGCCAGTAGTCTGTACATTTTGTGTGACGTTTTCGTGGAACCCTGTAGACCATAACTCTCGGACAATGGACTGGAAGTCCATCAACATCTCTTTATCGTTAAAGATGGAATTCTAGAAGGTTAGAATTTATTTATGAAAGTATATAAATAAGACCGATGTGACTGACTTGTACATGAAACCACTTAAAGAAACTAATTAATCTAATCTCTAAAGTACTTTAACAGAAATTTCTACTTATAGTAAGGACAACACCGTCCATTGAAATCAAAAACCGATACACAGAATTGTGTATCTTAGTGTAGTCTACTTGTGTGCCAAGTTATATTGAAATCTCAGACCAAAACTGTACGAAGAGCAGCATTTTAAAAGTATTTCACAGAAATTTCTATTTGTAGTAACGACGGCAACATCGTTTATCAAAAACCGATATACAGAATTATGTATCTTAGTGTAGTCTAGTTGTTCGCCAAGTTATATTGAAACTAGCTGCAATAATGTAGCCCTCTCCGATTATTTTTTCTGATGTTTTCTGGAGAGGGCTACAATTCCATCGCATCTCCGGAATGGTGCAAATATATTTTTAAATACGGGCGATTGAAGGCAAAATAAATTATTTTTACATTCAACTTACTTCTTATAAGACGGAATTTTTATTCACTGTCAACAACATAGCCCGCTAAACTCGAAAACTATGTAAAGTACACCTGCGTGTTTACATGTACATGCATCAGCCATGATAACGTTCTGAGACTTTCGCTTGAAATTTAGATCAACTTAGTAAAGCAAATGGCGATGTACTTAAACGACTTTGCTGAAATGTATCACAAAAATATCGATAAATAAAACCATTTCAAGTGTTATTTTTACGCAAACAGCGATGTGTATGCTTAAAATAAGGGAATCCCTAGGAGATCCACTCCTCTAGATTCTAAATTCTAATTGGCTGTCCCAAAATAAAATCTATCAAGGTCAGTAAACATGGCGGATAAATTCAAGTTAAATATAAGGATTTATGAATTGTTCTGTGTATTTTTGGATCGATTTATGTCTGGGATAACTAAATTTTGGATGTCCAGGTAAGACATATAAATAAAATAGCCGTTTTGCACCTTTACGGAGATCCCAAGGAGTTGTAGTACCCCCCCCCCCCCCCCCTTAAATAAAGGAGAGGACTACATTATTGCAGCTATATTGAAACCAGACCAAAACTGTAGAAGTAGCATTTAGAAAAATTGTTTACAGACAGACGGACGAAGGACGCATTACTATCGCATAAGCTCTTCTCGTCTCTGATCTTTAACCTATTTGATTATAACTTTTGATGATGATGACGATCTTAAAAACGAATCTTCCAGTGTTATGTGGAAGGTGACTTAGACATTGACGAAGGATATTACTCACTCTAAGGATTAGTAATCCATTGTAAACCAGTAGGGTTTAGAAATCTCCATTTTGGGTATCAAATGATTTTATGTAAATTTTGTATTTTATCATGCAGAATGTTTCTAATTTATACCAGGTATGTTTTTTTTACGATCACAAATGTTTGTGATGATGACGATCTTAAAAATGAATTCTCCACTGTTATGTGGAAAGAGATATTGATCAAGGATATTACTCATTATAAGGACTGATACTCGGACGTAAGTAACCCAATTGGGTTAGCGTAGACATTTGATGTGAACTTTAAATATATTCATTTCATCTTTAAAATTTTGGTTATTAATCGTGAACTTAATAGTGATGTAAAATAAAATAAAAGTTTATAAAACAAGAATTTACTGTATTAGTGTACCGCAAAATGGGGAAAGGCAGAATATGGAAAGGGTTTTTCATTCCATGGATTATAATTGTTAGAATAAATTGAATATTGTTGTTGGTACAATGAACTACGATTTTGTAAATCATTTTGTAATTAAATTGATCATAATAGACCAATCAAGTCCATTCTTAGAAATAAATTTCAACGATAAGATTTTCACCATAAATCATTAAATTAGTAATTTTGAAGTACATATTAGGTAAAAGAGTTTGATTAAGAACTCCTGTGCTGCAGAGATGAGGACTGAGTCTATAACTATAATTACAGTATGTATACCTAGATTGTAGTTCATCATTCAAGAGACGGACAAAGCGTAGGAGGAATAGCAAGACAGCCATGTACTCTTCTCAACAAAAGTTAAATGCGATTTGTTTATCGAATAGAATTCTCATATTTACTCAGATACTGGCGGGGACATATGGATATATGTGTTATTTATAAAAATCTGCAAACGAATGAATGGTAATAAAAATTAAATGCAGACAAAATCATTATTAATTGCTGAATTAATTCAACAAGAAATTTCTAGACCTTACTTCAAACGGTAGGGGCAGAATGAAAATTGTTAGACACCTGGAAAAAATATACCGGGTAACTTAATGCGTTAACACGACAGAGTAGTTCCAATCGTCAACACATAGTTTTTTTTCTATAAAAAAAAATCCATGCCAACCCCAAATCCTTCCCCAACAAAAATTAAAATTTCTCAAAACTAAGAACCCAACCCCGATAAATTTGCACAGAAATATAACACCAGCCGTTTCAGTGAGACAGTTAAACTGAATGACCGGACACTGCGCATGTAAGCATATTTATTATCCATGTACCATTGATCGGTTTTATAAAGATAGGATGTAAACTGTAAAGAGCAATTAACTTGAATATCCTCAGGGTAAACAACACTTTAAATCACCATCTCTGCCATAATTTCGATTAATTATTGCATTTCCATGTCTTACGGCATTGTATGAAATATCTTAATTTCCCGTCCATGTGTAATTCCTCAAATTACACCTAATCATGTTTCAAGGGTATTTAAGACTTTTCACCAGCAGCACCCAATATATTAAATGCATGTATTTCCAGTTCCCAAGGTCCAGAAATACATTTAGACTTTTAAATCAAAATTTTTATCGCTTGTAAAATGTTAATTAATTATTAAACGAATCTTTCTCTTTGCAGATAACAACTGTTTGAAAAGCAACATAAAAACATTCATATTTGTCTACTTGACTGAATCAACATTCTAGCAAAACTTCATGGGTACTTAGACTTGAACTTAGACAATCCTGACCTAGGTAATGTTTATTCAATTCTCCATTGGCATAAAAACAAGAGTGTGTTGATAGTTATACATTTACATTAATTTGTTTAAAAAATATTAATCTGTAGCTAACATGTTTCTAACTTATAATTAAAACAGTCTTTGAAATATAAGCAGATTTGGTTTAAGATGCAAGGTTATGTACATCTAATAATCTTTAATCCTTTTTTTTCTAAAATGACAATACACCTTTGTGTACAGAGTACTGGAAATAAATGTAAGGTATTTATGAAGTGGACGACATAATTATGTTTGGATTTCTTGTTTCTTATCATCATGGTTGAATAATGTACTTAAAAATGACGGCTTACCGCATTAAGTATTGACATCGTAACATGGGTTGAAGTTCCGGGTCAAGAGTTTAGGACTTAACATTTTCAAATTTTGTGTCAAAGTGAAAATTTTACATTTGTATTAATTTTAAATGACTTTGTCTACATTTGAAAAAAATTATTTTCACTCGCCAATTGTGTGTCTTCAAAGTAACAACAGTTAGGCATTGGAATTAACATCTTTAAGAATGGCCATATAATTGACGTTTAAGTTCCCTCTATAAACACGGTCATTGCCCCCCTCCCCCAAACACTGTAAATATTACAATTTACACATATAGATTTGAAAAATGCAACAATTAACACAGTTTGATTAGGAAATTCTCGGAAATTTTAGTTTTGATTAGAAAAAACTCTCGGAATTCGTTAATTACTATTGAAATCCCCCGTCATCAAGTTATAGGAGGTTGATTTATAAGATATGTCTTACTGTCTACAAGTTTTTTAACTTCAATAACACTGAACTCTATTCATAAGAGTACACAAAGTTCTAAGCTGTATAACTCATGTTTCACTATAGATAAAGAAGCTTTAAAGTATATTGTTTAACCGTGTATTCAAAAAATAATAAATTCAGCTGTGGTTTTCAATTTTTAGTATTTGTGAAAAGCGATTATTTAATTTTACGCAGTGATAGTTACAGAAAATTATTTTCTTTTAAGGTCAAGATCTAGTAAATAAAAGGTGCTTACAGATATATCAAATGTAAGAATTATATGGTAATAACGAACAGTATTCAATATCGAAGTCCATAAAACAACACCAAAATAGGAGCAGAGAAAACACGGAACTCCGAAACATCAGAGGTGGGATCAGGTGCCATGGAGGAGTGAGCATCCCCTGCTGACCGGTCACACCCGCCGTGTGCTCAATGTCATGATCGTGAAATAACGGAAAAATCCGTCGTCAATTCAGTGTATAAATAATGGACTAACATTTTGTATGAAAAATGTCAGTCAGTTTTGACTCAATGATAAATGGTATTTGCTGACAAGGTCATTGTATCGACCATAGAACTTACGCAATGATGACTTTAAACGAGACTGTTTATATTCTTGTTCATCAACTTGCTTGTCAATAATTTACCTCGTTTTAGAAATTGTTCATATGTAGAGCATGCTCTTGCGTATCGAATCAACTGAGATATATACACTCCGTATGCAGGATGATGAAAGTATATTGCTGCATAAGTAAGGGAAGTTGACGATAGAAAAGTTAAAGTCGTCACGTTTATCATACAACGTGTAATCGTATAAGAAATAAATTCCTCTGATAATGCTTATAACTTTACCTTGGTCAAATGATGTGTTTCGGGGCACAATTTGTAGATGAACAAGATGTAAAATCATATATTAAACTGTCAATTCCAATGAAAAATTAAGATAACCACGAAGGGGGGGGGGGAGGGGTTGGAAGCAGAAAAAATATTCTATCTTGATTAAATCAGTGCTACATTATGATGTCATAGTTGGCGAGATGACGTCAATTTTAGAACACAAGTTTTCGTAACATTGATATTTAGAGATGTAATTTAACTCTAGAAAATAAAAAGAAGCGTATAAACATTAACAAAAATCAAATGTTCTTATTTTGTTATGCTGTATTCTGTTATTTTGATTAAAATCTACCACCGATGACGTCATATGTGTACATCAAGAAACTTGGTAATTGATCATGTCGTGTAAAGAGAATTTGGCTAAGACAACATATACAAAGATACGTAAAATGGAGTTTAAAAGCAAATATCGTGAAAATTGTATGAAATTAATAATGAGTTCAATTAATAAAACAGGAATGCTAATTCATTTTCATCGATTGTATTCTCTTTCGAAGATAGTCAGCTATATACGTATCCTGATCGGCCTTTCCTCTGTCATTTGGGACAAAAATAATGCAACAGAACAACAATAAGCTGTATATTTCAAAACATAAGAGTTGTACAAATGAGAAGTTTACCTCCTTAAATACTTGGAAAGTGCTGCTAGTATCCCGAATCAAGCATAGTTTTACAAAAATCTCAGTTCATAACATTCAAAAAAAAAAATTCAAAACATCGGACTAATATTACTGACGGGACAGTGGGGTACTAGCAGCAATATTTAGGCAAAACAGATGTTTTTCAACTACATTATTTACTTACAGAAATTATTAAACTCCGGGGTATTGTTGTTCTGTTAGCTTTTTATTAAGGAAAATTCGCTATTAATAGAAGTCACGTGATGCCGTGGTGGTGCACGTCGTTGCTTTAGACACTCTATTTTGACGCAAAAGATAATGAAAGGTTACGTTTATCAGCGGGTTTGGTAAATTACCCAACTTAATTTTCTTTAAAAAGTCTAAATTTCCCGAAAAATGACTTATATGCTTCCTTAACATACCCGCGCAGTCAGGGCTTTGTCAGTTTATTTTTTCAAAATCAGACAAAGAAATTTTATCAAGATTGCCTACAGTATTTCAGAATACGCAGTGGCGGATTTAGAGGGGGGCCCGGGCCCCCCCTTTTGTGATCACAAAGAAAAAAAAAGAAGAACTAATTATGAAAAAATGAGATAAAATTAGACACTTTGTGTGCTAAAAATGTTGAATTCAAAGTCGTGAATGAAATATACACTACATATGGCTGGGGTTCAATTGTTTCATTTCATTATAGAATGTGTTGTTAGT
Organism: Saccostrea glomerata; assembly: GCA_003671525.1. NCBI lineage: Eukaryota > Metazoa > Mollusca > Bivalvia > Ostreida > Ostreidae > Saccostrea > Saccostrea glomerata. Next base: position 68,480 of record PRKT01000558.1, on the reverse strand, counting down.
TTCTAACTGTTGACAGTTCTTTCCTGTAACATGTTTCAGGATATCAATTAATGCCATTTACCCATGCGGGTTATCAAATTTATGACTTAGATCTCAGTGATGTGTTTCTTAAAATGTTACACTTAGCTCTCCCTAATTTCACTCCTGTAAATTAATGACTGTATGGGTTTCCCTATTGTATTAACTATACCTCTCTATTCAGCCGTGATTGTGTGTAGTGAGTTCAGTTAACTCAATTTATAATATTTTCCGAAGTTTAACTTAAAAATGAACCATTCGATCTATGAAAGTTCACTGAAGGAAATTGAGAGTAAACTCTCAAACTCTTCTAAAGAAACTCGAAAAAAACTTGATGAGGACAACCTGGCCCGTGCACTGCTGCCTGGGGATATTAAGGAAATACTAGGGGAGGATGGTGTGCTTGACCCCATTAAGACAACTGGGAACGGGAATTGCCTTTTTAATGCAATTTCACTTGCGTTGACAGGTAATGAA
>PRKT01000558.1:27853-53929 GCA_003671525.1 Saccostrea glomerata | reverse complement strand
GCCGTGGTTACTAAAAATAGAAATTTCTGTGAAATTCTTTCAAAATGCTACTCCTCCTACAGTTTTGGTCTGATTTCAGTATAACTGGGTACACAAGTAGAATACACTAAGATACATAATTCTGTGTATCGGTTTTTGATTTTGATGAACAGTGTAGCCATGGTTACTAAAAATAGAAATTTCTGTGAAATTCTTTCAAAATGCTACTCCTCCTACAGTTTTGGTCTGATTTCAGTAAAACTTGGCACACAAGTAGAATACACTAAGATACATAATTCTGTGTATCGAATTTTAATTTTGATGAACGGTGTTGCCGTGGTTACTAAAAATAGAAATGTCTCTAAAATTGTTTTTTTAAATGCTACTCCTCCTACAGTTTTGGTCTGATTTCAGTATAACTTGGCACACAAGTAGACTACACTAAGAACATAAAGAGACTTTATCAAAGATCATTTTTCTATTTATTGCTGTTGTAAAGTTTCAAATCCCAGCTGCTTAAGTACTTTTCTCTTCTTTTGCTATAAGTTCAAACCAGTAGAGCTTCAGTCTCGACAGAGACTTCTGGTTATTTTGTGGTTTTGTCCGGACCGTTTCTCAGAAACTATTGCAAGGATTAATCTGAAAATTTGTACACTTATTATTCACCGTATGAAGGTGTGCAACTGGAATTTTCAACTCTTTTTGTTCTTTTTTTTTGCATTTTACACGTTATATTTTTTATTTTAATTGACTTGTTCATTTTGGGCTCATGTATAAGGTTTGAGACATAGAATCTAGAATATCTTTACAAAAATTCTACTGTACAGCTTAAAACTACTCATATAAACTTAAAAAAAAGAAACATCATCAAGTGTTAAAAACAGTTTTTACATTGCACAGAAGATAATGTAATTTTATTTTTCTCTTGGGAATAATGACTGGACATGCATCCAGTTAAAGATAAATTAATGAGTTTGGTGTGGGAAGTTGAACATTAAGGCATCTCATTATCAACCATGTGTAATCTCCTGGGAATCAGGCACTGGAATTAAAGATCTTTCTTCTCTCATTCTCTTAATTGTAATTTATTGTCTGTCAAAGCACTTCATTACTGGATGACCAGGATTTTGTATAATATGATTTTTTTCAACAATCAGTTTGCAGAGTGACAAAACACATAATTGCAATACAGTGGACCCTCATTTATCCGGACGCTTTGGTTCCCAGTCAATTTGTCCGGATATGTGAAGCATCCGGATATCTGAATCACCAGTTAAACAAACAAGAATAACATTTAAAAATTTCGTTCCAATGAAAAATCGTCCGGATACTGAAGCATCCGGATATCTGGCGTCCGGATATCTGAAGGTCCACTGTATATTTTTTTAATGCAGAAATGAAATCAAAGTACTGAAACAGTACTGAAAGACGGGGTCAAAATAATCTTCATGCTAGATTTCACAAATGTGATTTTTATTTTTACGAGTTTTAATAACAACTTTATTTTTTCATTAACATACTAAAAACAAAACTATGAATAATATACATTCACATTTTTCATTTAATTTGATTTGAAGTAGAAATTTTAATAATTGCTCAGTCTGGAAACCTTTCTGAACTGCTCCGAATTTCATCTGGTACGAACTAATAATTTTTCCGGAAGTAAACAATGGATGATGCGTACACAGTCATAATAATACGCAGGATAGTACTTTGTCTACTAGTGTTATTTACAGTTAATATTTTCAGTTTTAAATTATCAAAATACTTTATTAGTTGAGTTAGACAAAGGTTCATATCAATTTCTTCAGTTTGATACAAAATGTTTATGTTTTGATCGAAACGATTTCTGCACTCTTTCGTATGCGTAGATTTAATTCATGTGTTATCACCACGGCTTCCGTTTTCTATTTTTAGGCCTCTGAGAGTAAACTAAAAGACGGGGTCACATGACCCCGTCTAAAAATTAAATGAAAATAAATAATGTTACAATGGAATTACAATGTATTAGTATTGATGTTTCATTTGGTTGCACCTTTGTTTCATTCATTAAGAAACATGAAGAGCAATTATATTTCACAGACTGAAAATTTTTGTAAGTGAATTGTGAACACCTCTAGATCCATAAAGTATTTTTGAATTGGCACCTTCTCTGAAAAACCCAGCGGGGGGTATTTGTCCCTATTGGACAGTTCTAGTTTACATCTACATTAAGTTTGGATGACCTTGCTGGCTCACTTAAAACACTTGGTCCAGAATGATCTCAATGCCAGACGAAGATGTTCTGCCTCCTTGATCTGACAGAGGTGCCTGAGGCAGAGATGTTGATGATATAGCCGTTGTCTGCCCCCGTTGGGATTCAATTAGTGATGCAACTGTGGATGGATTGTTTAGAGACTGTTAATTGTGGTAGCTGCTAACTTGCCTTAGTCTCTAAAGTGGACAGTGTTCAACTGCACTGTCACATTTGCGTCAGCATTGTTAAGGTTTGTGTCAGCCATCACAGTAACGTCCTTAGTGTTCCCAGCGTTTCGCTTTTTATGAATTTTCGAGGAAATCTCTGATACACAATCTAATTTCCGCATTGGAGGTGGTGGTGACCTGAGAAAATTGATGTATTATAATAAACTCTGTAAATATCATGAAAATGTTTGTAATATGCACGTGTTACGCATACAAAGCCTGATCAATGAAGCATATTTTATGCATTAAGTAAAATAATTTCACCTAATGTAATCATCTGTCTGTCAAAATACAAGTTCTGTTGTTTTAAACAGGTATGATACCTGTATGTCATGAAAGAAATGACATAAATAAATTGAGTACACTCTTCGTGTTAACAATTTCAAATACAAGCCCATGGACAAAATGCCACGAACTTTAAGTGAAAACAGAGAACTATGATTAGCGTGCTTTTTCTAGAGCCGCGCTACATTACATTCAACTAAGAAGAATAAAAACTATGCCAATATGCATATGCCGCAAAATTAATAATAATATGGAAATGCATAAAACTATGAAGCTTTTAGGCGTTCTAATTTTTGACCCTATAAAGCGCCATTTTGAATACAGAAATCGAAAAACAAAAACCGCCATGCACAACTTCAATCCTGTTATTATCTAAAATCAGTAAAAATTCTCCTCCAGCTTTAGCCGTCTCTGAGCCTTTGTCTGGAATAGAAAGCCTATAAATTTTCGTTTGAAGGGCAATAACTCAAAATCGGAAGTGACTTTTTAAAATTTTAGATAGCATTCTGATAGAGTATAGTAACGTCTATAAACTCTGAAAATTTGAGCAAAATCCATTGAGAAATGAGTGAAATATGAGGCCTCAAAGTTGGCGTCTAGGAAAAGGAAAAAAAAAAGAATAATAAGAATAATCTTAATCATCAGAATGAGTAGAAGGTCTTCCGTTGGAAACGGAAGACCTTAATTTCCAGGTGCACACCTTCATATGGTGAATAATAAGTGTACAAATTTTCAGATTAATCCTTGCAATAATTTCTGAGAAACGGTCCGGACAAAACCACAAAATAAAAATGAAAAAAACACCTGTTAAATTCAAAATAATAATCAAATCAAGTTGAAAATTCCAGGTGCACACCTTCATATGGTGAATAATATGTGTACAAATTCTCAGATCAATCCTTCCAGTAGTTTCTGAGTAATGGTCTGGACAAAATCTCGTCTACAGACAGACGGACGGACGGACGGACAGACAGACGGACATGGTGATTCCAATATACCCCCCTAAACTTCGTTTGCGGGGGGTATAATAAAGATTGGTCTTTGTTGGAGAGTCAAACCCAAGAGTTATTTAAAAAATGGGTCTCTTTTAACGAAATGCAAAACAAAGAAATAAATTCAAACGCAAATACATTTCCTGGTATTACATTAGATCAACTGGTCTACTTTGAGAAATGTTTTGAAATTAACGTTAATGTGTTCTCTTTGCTGGAAGATCAGACTGCTCGTGTCGTATACAAATCACACTGTAAATATTCAAATGACATGTACTTAAATATCTTCGAACATCATTTGTCATACATTACAAAATTCGACACTTACGCCAAAAAATTTCAGTGCAAAACTTGTCATCGTCATTTTGGGTATTTAAAAAACATGAAAAGACACCAAAGAGCATGCACAGGGAGAACAAAAAGACAATTCCCGGGTGGTTTTTATTCTCCTCCAAACACCATTTTTGATAAGTTAGAACAATACGTTATCACTGTCAATTCGAGTGATCGTTTGTATGAATGGTTGTTAGTCTACGACTTTGAATCCATGCTGATACCTTTAAATGGTCAAGGTAGTGCTAATCTTGAATACACAGAGCAACACGTTCCCATATCCGTCAGCGTGTGTACAAACGTTAATGATCACACGGAACCACGATGTATCGTTGAGACAAATATCGATACCCTTATCGAAAAAATGGTAGAGTACATGTCATTAATTGGTCAAAAAGCAGCGGAATTGACGAAACAAAAATTTTCAGATGTGTTTGATGCTCTCGATAGTTCCGTGCTCGATGGTGTAAACGGCGATGAATTGATTGAGTACCTTGGGGACGATGGGGACATTCAAAAGATGATAGATGAAGAAGAAAAGCAATCCAAAAAATTAAAAGAGGAATTCGAAAATTACTGTGAACAGATAATCTGCATTGGGTTCAATTCGGCTAAATACGACATTAATTTAGTTAAGAGTTACCTAGATAAACACCTTCGACTCGATGAAAACGCCGTTTTCACTGTCAAGCGGAATAACTCTTACTCGTGCATAGGTACCAGTAAATTTAAATTCTTAGATATTTCTCAATACCTGAGTCCTGGTATTAATTATTCGGGATTTTTGAAAGCGTTCGATGTTCAAGAAAGTAAGGGTTTTTTCCCGTACCAATTTCTTGACGGTGTAGACAAACTCGATTATGATCGACTGCCGCCTCACGAGGCTTTTATTCAAGTCTCAAAAATGCCAACATTACCGACGAAGAATATGTCTTCTGTCAAAGAGTGTGGGACGAGAAGAAAATGACAACGTTTCTCGATTTCCTCGTCTGGTATAACAATCTTGACGTCGAACCGTTCGTACAAGCGGTGAAGAATTTGCAGAAATATTATTTCAAGCGCAGCATTGATATATTTAAATGTAGTATATCGGTACCGGGTCTTGCGCGTTGAATGTTGTTTGAAAGTGGTACGAAAGAGGGGGCCAGTTTTGCTTTGATCGATCGTGAAAATGAAGATCTGTACGACACGATCAAGCAGAACCGAGCATTATTTTCAAACGCTACCACGAAACAAAAAAGTCATTCATTCGTGGTAATCTGCAAAAGCCATGCGGTCGAATTATCGGCTTTGACGCCAATGCGCTACACCTATACTGTATAGGAAAAGAGATGCCCGTCGGTGCTTTTGTGCGTAGGTGCATGCTCGATAATTTTAAACCCAGAAAGCGAGATAAATATACCATTGCATATGATTGGTTAGATTGGTTGACCCACTGTGGGAAATATAAAGACATCAAACACAAGTTGAATTCAGGTAAAGAAAAAAAATTGGTCGCTTTCCTGTTGACGGTTACGACGAGGAGACTAACACGGTGCTTCAGTTTCATGGATGTTACTGGCACGGGCATCGTTGTTGGTTGACCCGACATGTCAAAAACAAAAACCAAACTTGCAACGAGTTACCTCAGAAAACAAGGTTACAAGGTTGTTGAAATGCACGAGTGTACTTTCCGCAACAATATTAGAACAAATCTTGCATTGAAAAAATTCGTCAACTCGAGAAAGCAACCTACAGGTCAAGGTCCCATGACACATGAAGATGTCATTAGAGGAGTTTTGAGCGGCAAGTTATTTGGCATGGTAGAATGCGACATTCGGGTTCCAGAAACTTGGCCTGCCCATTTTAATCATCCGACAATAACTCCTTTCGAGAGTATTTTTCGGAGATGAGTCCTCTCTTTTGTACCACGGATATTCCGTTCGATGTCATAGGCTCGCACATGCAAAATCACGCGAAACGGTTTAATCTGAGTACGAAACCTCGTCGTCTTCTGGTAGGAGGCATGAGAGCGCGTCAACTGTTAATAGCTACGCCTTTACTGCGCTGGTATAAAGAGCACGGCCTGGAGATTACCAAAATCTACCAGACTGTTGAATATACACCTCAGCGATGTTTTAAGAATTTTCATTCGCGATGTAAGCGACGCGCGACGTCAAGGCGACGTAGACCCGACGAAATTCATAATTGCGGATACGCGTAAACTAGAAGGAAATAGTGCATTCGGATCCACAATTATGGACCAAGAAAAGTTTCAAACCGTCAAATTCGTACGCGGTGAAGGAAAGGCCATGATGGAGACAAACGAACCCACTTTTAAGAAATTATCTACACTTTTCGACGAGGAAGAGCTTTTCGAAATTGAAAAAAGTAAGAAAAAATTAAAACTGAATTTACTTATTCAGATCGGTTACTTCATCTTGCAGTATGCAAAACTGCACATGTTACAGTTCTACTATGACTTCATGGATATATTTGTAGACCGTGCAGACTTTGAATACTGCGAGATGGACACCGACTCTGCCTACATGGCCATTTCGGGACCCACCTTTGAGTCTGTGATTAAACCTGAATTGCGACAGATTTACGATCACAGTCTCAAAGGTCACTGTGTCGACAGTTTAGAGATCGAGGCGGACTGCGATCGGCATTGGTTTCCTCGCACTTGTTGCGAGAGACGCGCAAAGTTCGATCGTAGAACGCCTGGTCTCTTCAAAATTGAATTTGAAGGTGACGAAATGATAGGTTTATGTTCGAAAACTTACATCGTCTCTACGCGTAGAAGAAACGTTCAAGTCAATTGATTGTACCGCAGCGACTACTTAGACGCGCAAAGAAATGTAGGTTCAGAAAATTCCGAGTTATTAAACCACGTTTGGTGACGAACCTTAAGTTTTCTTGCAAGGGAATTTCAAAGAAAAGACTTAAAGCTCCTCTCGCCTTATTCAGAGATGTATTTAAAACTCAAAAAGTGGGTACTGGAACAAATATGGGATTCAAACTTAGAAACAACGGTGTGTATACGTATCGTCAAACAAGGAATGGTTTGACTTATTTATACTGTAAACGAAAGGTTTTGGGTGACGGTATTAGTACCGAGCCTCTAGATTTGGAATTATGTCCTGTAAAAAGCAAAAAGGAATATGAAACTGAAATAGATGACTTCGATCTCGAACTAGTACATATGCTCGCGGAAAGCGAGTAATTGATATTATTTGATGTATGACAATGTTGTTCGAAGAGATTGTATGTATTTTCTATTTTGTAAAGTTTGTGTTGCACTGGAGAGCGGGGGGATTCAATAACGTCATGTAGTTTCATCTCTTGGATGTTATAAGGAAATATTTTATAATATAGTTTCTCTTCTTCTGTAAAATTTTGTAACATTATTTATGTACATTGAATAGGTAAAAAAGTTGGCTTAAATGTGGTTAAAAAAATTATTGCTCTAATTCATCGTTTATTTTGAAGTATCCGTATTCAATATATACATCTACATGTACATTACGTAATTATTTCATCATTATTATTTCTCATGTATTTATACCGTTATTGAATTTAAACTCAAGATTCGTTTAACGTATATATATATATTTTTGTTTGTCTAACTATTTATAGACACATATACTTGTATAAACAAAAAAGATGTTGGTATAATTCACGTTTGTCATTCATCCCAAGACAAGGTCATAAGAAGGGTTCAGTATCTATATGTTCAAAAGCATTTTATTTAACATGGAGAGAACTACCGGTTCGTCAACAGAATTGTGGTGCTTAATGGGAAATAAAATCCCCAAATCTGAAATTGTCTACTTTTGTCAAATGATCGTGGTGTATATCATCATCATTACCTCAATTGTTAACTTGTCTCTAAAGAACGGTTCCTCTGAACTATGGATTTCCTTACTTAGCAGTGCAATAGGTTTCATATTACCTAACCCCTCTTTAAAAGCAGAAAAAATATAAGAAGGTTAATGATACTCGGATGGGACTTAAATCATCAGCATGTCTATTCCTTTTCAACCGTGTTCGAGTGTATAAGCGGTCAAACAGGAAGTGGTAAGACGCAATTTGTATACCGCTTGTTGACTGATTTGAATGAAATGTATGGCGGAGAGCCACCTAAAAATATTTTGTATTGTTACGGTATTCATCAACCTCTTTTTGACGAAATGGAGCAGCGCTTTTCTAACTTGAGATTACATCACGGGGTTCCCACAAATAAAGAAATAGAGGAAATGACCTCTGATCGACAACATACACTAATCATGCTGGACGATTTAATGCATCAGTATGTCAAAGATGCCGACATGGAACTTTTATTTACTAAAGGCTGTCACCACCGACGTCTCAGTGTAGTATTCATTACACAGAATTTATTTCCTAAGGGTTCAAGGTCAAGAACCATAGCTTTTAATACCTACTATTTGATACTGATGAAAAATGCTAGAGATGCATCGCAAATTTCAATGTTGGGTCGACAGTTATATCCGGGATGTGCTAATCTCTTGGTGGAGGCTTACAAAGATGCAACTAAGCGTCCCTTCGGTTACCTGGTGGTGGACACGTCACCTCGAGGCGACGATAAATTTAGACTCAGAACAGATATATTTCCGGGAGAGGACCCTACAGTATACACATGTTTATAAGAACAAATGTAGACCTTTGGTGTAAGATATTAATAATGACTTCTGCTGTCAGACAACAGAGACATTTTCTAGAATTTTTGCTTCAGTCAAATCCCGCACAAAGAAAATTGATATTGAGTTCCATCACCAGTGATCAATTAAACGTGTTGGGAGAAATAGCCGCGAACGTCATCCATAGTGTTATTTTACTGAATCCAGAAGTGAAAAAATCTCTTAAAAAATACAAATCTTTTCTCCTCGTATTAGGAGATAAGAAGACGGCTAAAAAAATAAAAGGAGGTTACTTAAAAAGAAACCAGCTCGGCATCACAACCTTGTTAAAAATCGTAAAACCTTTCCTGAAAAAATGGTTGACGTGATGCAGAAATCTGTGTTGGTACCTTACGAGAAGTACAACCGTCTCATGACACGTACTGCAGGAGGCACATCGCGAGAATTCCGAATCAGACGCGGAGGGAGTCGTGGCAGAAAATGTACCTAAAAACACGATAGCCCTACCACGCCCGGAGAAATCACAGAACATTGACATGTCAACTCAGACCGAATCCGAGGACTCGAGAAAGGCTGAAACAACATCAACCAATATATCTACAAAGGAATCCGAGGAATCGCTAATCACAGAAAAGCCAGTGTTCAAAAAGAAAAAAACAATTGAAAATAAATACATTAAAGCAAAATCTCGTTATAGACTTCAAACAACGTGGATTCGATTTTAATATGTGTATATATTTGAATAAAATCATATTTATTAATAAATCAGATTTGTTTCTCTTTTTTAATACACCATACTACGCTTAATAATTTTAATATATAATTAGTATTATTGTTTACATTACAACAAGTGTAATCAAGTTGTTACAGGAGTATTTCACCAAAAGTCACGATTGTCTAATATACTCAATACAATTGATATTTCAACGTCTAATTATATCTACTGGAGCGGTTTTTCTTTAAAAAAAAATGTCTACTTCATCAATTCATATCTTCATAAATCAAATGAAATCAAATTAATACCGAAGAAACGTTGTTCATCATTCTAATCCTCGCATTAATACTATTTACTGACTTCCTGTTACGGTCCTCCCTAATTACCTTCCTGGTCTAAACTGAACCTCAATTTTGAACCTCAATCCTGGATATAATGTCTCACACTATACTAGGGGGGTCAAAGAAAAAACCTACAATTAAGTAATCTTTTCTTTAACTGTGTTTATCTCTCGATGTTTGTATAATCACATTAAAGTCTTAGAATACAATCGAGGTTTAAGGGCTACTAAAAATCCAACAGTAAAACCATCTTTTTTTTAAAAAAAAAAACGTAATCAATAAGAATACTTTTCTTCAGTAAAATCAGTGTTAATTTATATAAAATCTCACGATTTACTATTTTTTGAATAAATCTTTTACGAGAAGAAAGTCGTAATGTTCAGCAAACTCGATTCAAGGCTGTGCTAACTAAGAATCGTGTATAATCATTCCTACTACAGACTTATATACACATTGCGTAATGTCCCCATCGTGCAGCTGGTCCGCTATGCGAGGGGACAGTCTTCGAGTAACGTCAAAGGCGCCGCTAGCTCCTGGGTGACTTGACTTTCTCAAGGGGGCAAAGGAATGGAATTCTTCAACTAGCTGACTTTGAACTTCTACGGAATCAACTAATTTAAGTAACATACAACTAAGATTTATTGTTTTAATATTTATGACATTTATTTATCGTTAATTAATCATTTTTCTTTGTAAATAATTATTTTTCTTAACCTTGGGGCAACTTAACCAATATGGACACTTCCACTGGTCAAGGACCAGTTCCATTTTACTAATCAGGGATGCTGAACATCTTTTATTATGTAGTTTCGAAAACTATGTTTGTACATTATATCCAATTTTTTCCCCACTATTATTCTATAAACAATTATACCCTTATTTATCAACTGTTAGAATTTATTTTGGGGGGGGGGGAACAATCATGACTAATAATTTAAATGACCATTCCACCCCTAATTGGAATGTGTCATTATTTATTATATAAGAGATGAAGGAAAAAAATCGCCATCTTAATTCCAAATTCGAAGACTTCAAGAGGCACGATGTTCATGTTGATAGCTATTCTGGTGATAAAAGTTGATGCGCGGTGCGGGGTGACAAAAGGGGTAGTGCAGTGTCGAGACTGGAGGGAGTTTGAAGGGGGAACTACGTCATGGCCAACGTCCTCATCCTGGAGAGGGCCATAGGAGAGATACACATTGAGGACTATCCAGCACTGACCAGGCTGATCATCCACGACCAACAAGCCAGTTGCAACGACATATCAGCAAACCCCCGGACGACGGTCCGCATAGGCTCCCTCACTTGTCATGTAATTATATTTTTTCATATATATTTAATTTTGTTATCTATGTTATAAAAAAAAAACAATAATTTTAATTCTCAAAAGAAAACTTGTAAGGGAAATATATCGTTAAGAATTTTTAATTGAATCGATGTTATTTTAACAAAATTAAAAAAGTAAATTAAAATTGAAATTTATGTTTCTATCTCTTTTTTTCAGAACGCCCAGCACAGCAGTGAACCCAAAGACGTAGCAATGACCACCCTCAGAACTGTTGAATTGGCAGCTTTTACCTTCAGTAAGTTTTTAATTAAAAAATAAATAAATTTGAATAAATAGTATAAAGGATTATTTAAATTACTATTACATAGAAGTTGTTTCTAAAGCCACCCTTTGTTTATTTAGACACACCTTTGATATATGTTATCCTTTGAGGGACGGGTGTAGTGATATCTTATATTCTTGGGGATGATCGTTTGTATGGTTAAAAGAAGGTGTCAGAGGAGACGGGTGGACCTCGAATCTCACTCCCTTACAGAATTCGATGCAGTTGTCATGCGGGATTACAAGAGTGATAAACCTTTTTTTTAGTGATCATTCTAACGGTTTGTGTAAAGAGAAGAGGCCGTAAAGTACTCGTGCGAGCCCCCACACCTCCCCCAGTCATGCCAGCGCCTCAACCAGCGCCACTTAGACGCTCAACCAGACAGAGGCGCCCACTCATCAGACTGTCATATTGATTTGTATTTGTAAAGATATTTTTTCATAAACTTGTTGATTTTTTCTGAAATGATGTATTTAATAAACGAAATATAAATATTTGAATTATTTGTATTTTTTGTATTATTGTGTCAGTGGTTCTTTTGTAAATTTTGAGTTCAATTGCTACAGTCTGTTTCAACCGTTTACGGAATTGAAAAAAAAGACAGGTTGAAACATAAAACATTTTTCTTTTCACAAAAATAACAAACATTAAACTTCCGGAGGATTCTCCTCCCTGCCACCTCCTTTCTCAGCGCCTCCAGACTTTCTTCGAGTCTCTGCAGGCGCTGGTGAATACCCTCCTCCTGGATGGTCTGGAAAAGATAAATGATATTGTAATGAAAAGGACTAGAAAACTTAAGGATGTATAAAACAAAGGAAAAAACTGAGGCCTGTATTTTCTTAAGAAAAAATTTATGACTACGAGTACAAAAAAAAAAGAAGTTATTAGCAGAATTAAATTTGGTCGTAGTCGTAAGTTTTTTTTTTTATAAAACAGGTCCTCTAGAAGTTCATGGTTAGATCATCCTTAAAATAATGTTTACTTGTGCTTTCCTGACTCAATTTAAAAAAAAAAATTATATGTTGACAAGATGAAAGGAATAAAGAAAAATATATATATATATATTTCGTTTTATCTGGAACGTAGGGAAATTGAGTTGGTCGGGAAAGCACAGTCAAACAATTTTAAAGATGACCTTACATGAAATACATTAACCAGTGTCGGATCCAGGAATTTCGCAACGAGAGGGTACAGTAAAAGGTAGGGAGCAGGGGGGTTGTAATGAAGCCCCCCCCCTCCCTCCTCCCCGGTAGGGCTATTAAGACCATGGTCCTGATGGGGTTCGAAATGAATCCCTCGGAAAATTACACTCTTTTTTTTTACATGTAAGAAATGTTGTGCTATATGTAACAAGTCGTTTTGTAACAACTTTCAAGCGACATTGTAAAAATGTACACGAAAAAATAAATAGTTTTCGTTGCGATATTTGTGAAAAGGTCCTAAATCGCAAAGACAATTACGATCGTCATGTTAGAGTGTGCAAAGCAGAATTTAAATGCTTTTACTGCGACTATACTTTTAAGTTTTCATCGCATCGCACATGACATGTCCACAAGGAGCATAAGGATAAATTATTTAAGTGTGATAACTGCTGCACTGAATTCTCGGACGAGAGAAAATATCAGAGACACCAGCAGACATGCAAGGTATAGTATCACATTTTGAAAATCGTTCTTGATGAAAATATAAGATATATATGTACCGTATCTGCAGGACTTTTCGGAGACGCTACAGGTGTGTGGACTGCGCATGCCTCATCCCCATCCCCAGCCTCCGATGAGAAGTTAATTCGTCTCCTCACCTACCAAAAAAAATCCATATTTACAGTTTTTATTCAGTTAATTTTCATGACTGTGTTTATCATTCATTAACATTCGTTGTTTAATCGATAGTTTATATATTACATTTCTTTGTTGATCGTAGAAGCACTAAATCATATATTTACAATTTAAAATAGAAAATTCGAAAAATCAAAATGATAAAAACATACCTGACGAAATCCAGGCCCTCTAGGGGTTGAATCTATGACAATCACTCTTGAATTGAGCCACACATCATTGGTCTGAAATTGAAACGAAAAAATAATGAAAGGTGTTTACTTTTATAAGGTTTCCTGATATAGCTTTACATGTACATGTACCACTCATTCGTTTAACATTGAATTTGACAGTAGCGGTAAATATCAGTGCAACGAACTTAGCATTGTTTGATTATGATTCTTTTTACTTGTTGGGATGTTTTCATCCTCAAAATAGTTCAAAGTATAAAATCTTTATTTTCAATAAATATAGATGAAATATAAGTTATAACTAATAATAGGTAATCCTAACTTTATAAAATGTTATAGGTATCATTTTAAGTCGGTATTTAAAAACATTCATTCCAGTGTACACTCTTTTTTCAAAAAATATATATTAAAACTAGTTCAAATACATTATTTTGATGTGAATAAACATGATTAAATTGTGAATATCCATGACACCATTTACATTAGATATACAACAAAGAAAATGTATGAATGAGGATACATGTACATAAGAATGGGTTATTGTCCCTTAGCATCCATTTTTTTTTTTAGCTTACATGAATTAAAAAACATTCTTATTCTTTCACTTAACAATTTTTTGCATTACATCTGCTGTAAAGAATTCTCCTAATAGATAGTTTTTTCGCTTCGTATGATATTAGATGACATCGCAGGAAGATGAAAATAATCTTTGAAAATAAAAAAAATACTTCTACATAATTCATAAAATATGTTTAAATACTTACACTTCCACCTTTTCTTCCAGCCATTTTCTTTTTTTTTTTTCGATGTCAATACTATTGGTACAAGTTATGAAGTGAAAAAATACATTGAGCGCAGGCTTATTTATATGCTTTAATAGACCAAAAAAAATCCCTTTTTTACTCTTTACATATAAAATAAATAGAGTATGTGTAATTAATCCGTCTGGAAAAGCAGTACACGTGTACGTCTATATTCCTTTTTACACATCATCATCCGGGATTTTTTAAAGATTATTCAAGTTACTTCCCTTCAACACGGGAAACGAGCGCTTAAAATATCTATTAGTAGAATGACCCAGACATCTTAATTAATACCCCGAGTGTCTTTTTTTTTTTTAAGTGATCAGCATTTAAAACTTTATAATGATTTATAATAACGAAAAAATGCTGTTTAAAATAAAAAAGAATAATAATAAAAAAAAAGGACAGATCTTATCTCTCTTTCTAATTCTTTCACACATTTATTTATTTAGAACAATTTTCCAACAACATCTACGACGTCAATGCAACGAAACAAAAGCAACAGATCTGTGGTAATTTATGACAATTATTTTCTTGAATCTTTTTTATATCAAAATTCATAGTAATTTTTTAAAATATATTATTAATTGATCTTTTTAATTATAGCAGAACAACGATGCATCAATCCCTTCGACATCAGCACAAGACAACAGCTTTGAGGTTTGTTTTTTTTTTTTCATATTTATAAATTTCATATCTTTTATATCTATATATATATATCTGCAGTGAGGCAACAATCTCTTAAAAGTTTGTATTCATGATTCGTTCATCACAAAATATTGATTTTTTTTTCATTTAGACAATG
This sequence comes from Saccostrea glomerata, assembly GCA_003671525.1. Lineage (NCBI taxonomy): Eukaryota > Metazoa > Mollusca > Bivalvia > Ostreida > Ostreidae > Saccostrea > Saccostrea glomerata. The sequence continues at coordinate 38,955 of PRKT01000558.1, read as the reverse complement.
AGCAAAGATCATCAAATTCATCAACACAACGAAAACAAGACCACGCACCGAAGGTAAAATAAAAAAATCTAACAGACATTTTACGAAATTGATGGTTAATCGTATACTAATATTTTGCTACAATGAAGTTTATTTTTTTAAAATTCTCATTTAGGATGCTTCTTTTGGCTATACGTGTCGGACATGTCATCAAAAATTTGATTGTCGACGAACATTGTACGTTCATCAGATGAATGACCATGTTCAAATAGGAGCAGGTCTGTTACAACCCAGACCCTGGGGGAATGGGTCTCCGCCATGGGGGGAAGGCGACAGAATTGATGAACAATTAAAGGAAGTATATGAGACGAATGCTTCTTTAATCTTAAGAAGACACCAGGAAGGAAATGTTTATAGTGTATACAACTTTCCTATTGATAATCATTTCACCGTTTCCGAAATTATGCAAGCAGGAAACGAAATTTATGACCGTCAACAAAAAGCCTTCCGTTTAAATTTGGAATTTGGTTTAATATTGAAAAACACCGAAACAGGTGAATATCGGTATTTTAAACCTTATCACAATCAAGAGGTATTTGAACGTCCCATTTACGTATCGAGACGAATTCATTTAAAACGTTTACAGCATCGCATGCAGCAATTAAACATCACTGATTATATTTTGCGGCAACGTCCCGATACAAAGTGGAAACCATTTCTGATCACAAATGTCCGCATCGTCATTTATCATTTGAATTTTGTTTTGGGTAACGGTAGAGTTACTGTGCCTGAACACATCAGTCAATCGAAATCAATCATTTCAATGACAGCGAATAGTAAAGGTTATGCATATAAAGACAACCTTTGTGCTTTCCGCTGTTTAGCATATCACCAGAATAAAGATTGGTCTTTGTTGGAGGGTCAAACACAAGAGCTATTTCAAAAATTGGTCTCCTTTAACAAAAGTCAAAGCAAAGACATAAATTCAAATTCAAAAACGTTTCCTGGTATAACTTTAGATCAACTAGTCTTTTTCGAAAAATGTTTCGTAATCAATGTCAACATATTTTCTTTGCAAGAAGATGGTTCTGCACAAGTTATTTACAAATCAAAATGTAAATATTCAAATGACATATACTTAAATCTCTTCGAACATCATCTGTCATACATTACAAGGGCATCACTGTTAATCCCAGTGATCGTTTGTATGATTGGTTTTCAGTTTACGACTTTGAATCCATGCTTGTACCAACTGATGCTGGTCAGAACAGTGCAAGCCTTCAGTATACGGAACAACACGTCCCCGTATCCGTAAGCATCTGTTCAAATGTAGAAGACCACACCGAACCCCTATGTATTGTTGAATCAAACATTGATTCTCTTGTTAAAAAATGCTAGAGTACATGTCAACAATCGCTCAGAAAGCAACTGAGTTAACCAAACAAAAGTTTTCTGATGTGTTTAGCGCCCTCGAGGACTCGGTGTTTGACGAGAGAATTAGTGAAGACGCACTCGAGTGCATCGGAGACGATGAGGAAATTCATTAAATGATAAATGAAGAAAAAAAGCTTTCCAAAAAATTAAAAGAAGAATTTGAAAGTTATCGCGAACAAATGATCTGCATTGATTTCAATTCGGCCAAATACGATATTAATTTAATTAAGAGTTACCTCGTCAAACACCTCCGACTCGACGAAAACGGCGCATTCGTTGTCAAACACATCAATGCTTATTCATGCATCAGTACAAACACTTTTAAGTTTTTAGACATCTCTCAATATCTGAGTCCCGGTATAAATTATTCGGGGTTTTTAAGAGCATTCGATGTTCAAGAGAGTAAGGGTTTTTTCCCATACGAATTTTTCGATGATATAGGCAAACTTCGTTACGACCGACTTCCACCTCACGAGGCCTTTTATTCAAGTCTCAAAAACGCCAACATTACCGACGAAGAATATGCCTTCTTTCAAAGTGTGGGACGAGAAAAAAATGACAACGTTTCGCGATTTCCTCGTCTGGTACAACAATCTCGACGTCGAACCTTTCGTGCAAGCGGTGAAGAATTTACAGAAATATTATTTCGAGCGCGGTATTGACATATTTAAATGTAGTATATCGGTACCGGGTCTCGCGCGTCGAATGTTATTTGAAAGTGGTACGAAAGAGGGGGCCAGTTTTGCTTTGATCGATCGTGAAAATGAAGATCTGTACGACACGATCAAGCAGAACATTATAGGAGGACCGAGCATTATTTTCAAACGCTACCACGAAACAAAAAGGTCATTTATTCGAGGTAATCCGCAAAAGCCATGTGGTCGAATTATCGGCTTTGACGCCAATGCGCTATACCTATACTGTATAGGAAAAGAAATGCCCGTCGGTGCTTTCGTGCGTAGGCGCATGCTCGATAAATTGAAACCTCAGAAACGAGACAAATATACCATTGCATATGATTGGTTAGATTGGTTGTCCCACTGTGGGAAATATAAAACCATCAAACATAAGCTGAATTCAGGTAAAGAAAAAAAAATTGGCCGCTTTCCTGTTGACGGCTACGACGAGGAGACTAACACGGTGCTGCAGTTTCATGGATGTTACTGGCATGGTCATCGTTGTTGGTTGACTCGACATGTCAAAAACGACAAACTCTTAGAAATTAGACAAAATAAAACCAAACTTGCAACGAGTTACCTCAGAAAACAAGGTTACAAGGTTGTTGAAATGCGCGGTGTACTTTCCGCAACAACATTCGCACTAACCTTCAGTTGAAAACATTCGTCAACTCGAGAAAGCAACCTACAGGTCAAGGTCCCATGACACATGAAGATGTCATTAGAGGAGTTTTGAGCGGCAAGTTATTTGGCATGGTAGAATGTGACATTCGGGTTCCAGAAGCTTGGCCCGATCACTTTAAACACCCGACTATGACACCATTCGAGTATTTCTCAGAAATGGGCCCTCTCTTTTGCACCACGGACATTCCATTTGACGCCATAGGCTCGCACATGCAAACCCACGCGAAACGGTTTAATCTGAGTACGAAACCTCTTCGTCTTCTGGTAGGAGGCACGAGGGCGCGTCAACTGTTAATAGCTACACCTTTACTGCGCTGGTATATAGAGCACGGTCTGGAGATTACCAAAATCTACCAGACTGTTGAATATACACCTCATCGATGTTTTAAGAATTTCGTTCGCGATGTAAACGACGCGCGACGTCAAGGCGACGTAGACCCGACGAAATCCATAATTGCGGATACGCGTAAACTAGAAGGAAATAGTGCATTCGGATCCACAATTATGGACCAAGAAAAGTTTCAAACCGTCAAATTCGTACGCGGTGAAGGAAAGGCCATGATGGAGACAAACGAACCCACTTTTAAGAAATTATCTACACTTTTCGACGAGGAAGAGCTTTTCGAAATTGAAAAAAGTAAGAAAAAATTAAAACTGAATTTACCTATTCAGATCGGTTACTTCATCTTGCAGTATGCAAAACTGCACATGTTACAGTTCTACTATGACTTCATGGATAGATTTGTAGACCGTGCAGACTTTGAATACTGCGAGATGGACACCGACTCTGCCTACATGGCCATTTCGGGACCCACCTTTGAGTCTGTGATTAAACCTGAATTGCGACAGATTTACGATCACAGTCTCAAAGGTCACTGTGTCGACAGTTTAGAGATCGAGACGGACTGCGATCGGCATTGGTTTCCTCGCACTAGTTTAGAGATCGAGGCGGACTGCGATCGGCATTGGTTTCCTCGCACTTGTTGCGAGAGACACGCAAAGTTCGATCGTAGAACGCCTGTTCTCTTCAAAATTGAATTTGAAGGTGACGAAATGATAGGTTTATGTTCGAAAACTTACATCGTCTCTACGCGTACGCAGAAGAAACGTTCCAGTCAATTGATTGTAGCGCAGCGACTACTTAAACGCGCAAAGAAATGTAGGTTCAGAAAATTCCGAGTTATTAAACCACGTTTGGTGACGAACCTTAAGTTTTCTTGCAAGGGAATTTCAAAGAAAAGACTTAAAGCTCCACTCGCCTTATTCAGAGATGTATTAAAAACTCAAAAAGTGGGTACTGGAACAAATATGGGATTCAAACTTAGAAACAACAGTGTGTATACGTATCGTCAAACAAGGAATGGTTTGACTTATTTTTACTGTAAGAGAAAAGTTTTAAATGACGGAGTTAGCACTGAACCATTAGATTTCGAGTCATGTCCTGTAAAAAGCAAAAAGGAATATGAAGGTGAAATAGATGACTTTGATCTCGAACTAGTACACATGCTCGCGGAAAGCGAGTAATTGATATTATTTGATGCATGACACTGTTGTTCGAAGAGATTGTAAATACTTTTTTTTTTCTTTTCTTTTTTTTTTTTGTAAAGTTTGTGTTGCACTGGAAAGGAGTGGGGGGTCCATAACGTCACATCGTTTCATCTCTTCACTCTTGGATGTGATAATAAATGTTATCTAATATTTTCGCTTCTTCTGTGAAATTTTGTAATTATTTATGAACGTTGAATGGTTGATTTTACAGTTGTCTTAAATGTTATAAAAACATTACTCTAATTCATCGTTTATTTTGAAGTATCCATGTTCAATATATACATTTACATGTTCATTACGTAATCATTTTTTTCATAATTATTTCGCATGTATTCATACTAATAATGAAATAAACTCAAGATTCATTTATCGTATACATTTTTGTTTGTCTAACTATTTACATACGTATATATATACTTAATATACACAAAAAGATTTTTTGATGTAATTCACGTTTTGTCATTTATCCCAAGACAAGGTCATAAGAAGGGTTCAGTATCTATATATTCAAAAGCATTTTATTTAACATGGAGAGAACTTCCAGCTCGTCATCAGAATCGTGGTGTTTAATGGGAAATAAAATTCCCAAATCTGAAATTGTCTACTTCTGTCAAAAGATCGTGGTGTATATCATTATCATTACCTCAATTGTTAACTTGTCTCTAAAGAACGGTTCCTCTGAACTGTGGATTTCCTTACTTAGCAGTGCAATAGGCTACATATTACCTAACCCCTCTTTAAAAACAGAAAAAATATAAGAAGGTTAATGATACTCGGATATAAGACTTAAATCTACAACATGTCTATTCCATTTCAACCGTGTTCGAGTATGTGTATAAGCGGTAAAACAGGAAGTGGTAAGACGCGATTTGTTTACCGATTGTTGACCGATTTGAATGAAATGTATGGCGGTGAGCCACCTGAATACATTTTGTATTGTTACGGTATTCATCAACCTCTTTTTGACGAAATGGAGCAGCGTTTTTCTAACTTGAGATTACATCACGGGGTTCCCACAAACAAAGAAATAGAGGAACTGACCTCTGATCGACAACATACGCTAATCGTACTTGACGATTTAATGCATCGAGTAGTCAGAGATGCCGACATGGAACTTCTATTTACTCAAGGCTGTCATCACCGACGTCTCAGTGTAGTATTCATTACACAGAATTTATTCCCGAAAGGTTCAAAATCAAGAACCATAGCTTTAAATACCTACTATTTGATACTGATGAAAAATTCCAGAAATGCATCGCAAATTTCAATGTTGGGTCGACAGTTATATCCGGGATGTTCTAAACTCTTGGTGGAGGCTTACAAAGAGGCAACTAAGCGTCCCTTCGGTTACCTGGTGGTGGACACGTCACCTAGAGGCGACGATTAATTTAGACTCAGAACAGATATATTTCCGGGAGAGGACCCTACAGCATACTCATGTTTATAAGAACAAATGTAGACCTTTGATATAGGATATAAATAATGACTTCTGCTGTCAGAGAACAGAGACATTTTTTACAATTTTTGCTTCAGTCAAATCCCGCACAAAGAAAATTGATATTAAGTTCCATCACCAGAGATCAATTAAACGTGTTGGGAGAAATAGCCGCGAACGTCATACATAGTCTTATTTTACTGAATCCAGAAGAGAAAAAAGCTCTTAAAAAATACAAATCTTTTCTCCTCGTATTAGGCGACAAGAAGACGGTCAAAAAAATAAAAGGAGGTTATTTAAAAAGAAACCAACTCGGCATCACAACCTTGTTAAAAATCGTAAAACCTTTCCTGAAAAAATGGTGGACGTGATGCAGAAATCTGTGTTGGTACCTTACGAGAAGTACAGCCGCCTCATGACACTCCAGGAGACACATCGCGCGAATTCCGAAGCAGACGCGGAGAGAGACGTGGCAGAAAATGTACCTGAAAACACGATAGCCCTACCACACCCGGAGAAATCACAGAACCTTGACATGTCAACTCAGACCGAATCCGAGGACTCGATAAAACCAGAGACAACATCAGCCAATTTATCTACGAAGGAATCCGAGGAATCGTTAATCACAGAAAACCCAGTGTTCAAAAAGAAAAAAACAATTGAAAATAAAAACATTAAAGCAAAATCTCGTTACAGACTTCAAACAACGTGGATTCAATTTTAATATGTGTATATATTTGAATAAAATCATATTTATTAATAAATCAGACTTGTTTCTCTTTTTTTTAATACACCCTACTACGCTTAATAGCTTTAATATATAATTAGTATTATTGTTTACATTAGAACAAGTGTGATCAACTTGTTATAGGAGTATTTCACCAAGAGTCACGATTGTCTAATATACTCAATAAAATTGATATTTCAACGTCTAATTATATCTACTGGAGCGGTTTTTCGTTTACATTGAAGTTCTAAAAAAAAAAAAGGTGTGAGAATATTCCTGCAGACTTAATTTCACAATATATTTTCAAAGGTGCGAAATCGGTTTTTCTTTAAAAAAAATGTTAACTTCATCAATTCATATTTTCATAAATCAAATGAAATCAAATTAATAACGAAGAAACGTTGTTCATCATTCTAATCCTCGCATTAATACTACTTATTGACTTCCTGTTATGGTCCTCCCTAATTACCTTCCTGGTCTACAATGAACCTCAATATTGAACCTCAAAAAGTGGGGTATAATGTCCCCCTATGTACTACTAGGATCTTTAACTTACTTTCATTTTATCTGTGTTAATTCAATGCAGCTCTCGGGATTTTTGGAGGTGGAGTGATTGAGGTTCAGTTTAGACCAGGAAGGTCAAAATAAAATATGTAAATGGAAACAAAGATTACCTTTTTGCTTCCTTGTATTGTTCAATTCATATCGAAAATTATTTCCTGTTCGTCAAAGCAGCTATGATCCTCAATGCAGTGACTTTAAAAGGCCTTCGTTCAAAGAGCTTTAATATACAATTCGGTTAGTTGAATTCTGAAACTCGATTAGCTGTCTTACAAAACATAAGAAACTCTTCGTCTAAATAATTTATTTAAAACGCAAAAAAGAAAATTAAAAGGGAATTAAATGATTAGGGTTGAAAAAGTTTTAAATAGTATACCTATCAGCGGTCAATAGGACACAAAATGTTCCATTAATTCAAAGTATAATATGTCGACAAAATATTGCATAATCTGACCCACTGCACCATCTGTGAAATGTATGGAGGAAACAACTATTATTTAAGCAGTAATTTCAAAATTATCGAGGCTTCTAAATACATTAAAAAGCATTTAAGCAAAATATAATTCTTTTCTGCTGAAAGAACAGCCTTTCCTGTTTTGAAGTTTGCTTTAATGAGAACGATCGTAAAAATCCAATCTCCAATAGCAATGCAAGCGCAGGGTGAAAAGATAGTTTAGATTGAATACAACATGAGCCTAAATTAGTAAGCAATAATGTTGTTAGATAGGTGTGTGAGTGAGGAAGGATGTTTTTTATGTAAGGATGGGTTCTTTGTTTTTTGAGTGGGGGGAAGGGGGGATGCGTGTGTGTGTGTGTGTGTGTTGTATCGTTGTTTGAGAAATAAACAGCATTTTTCTATCGTGACTCAATGCTAAGTGTTCAAATAACCACATTTGTCATTACCCAAAAGGGCAATAAAAATTCACACATATTCATTTGGTAAGCTGATGCATGTTTTTTTCTCTCTATTGTACAAAGTTCGATGAAAGTCGTCAAATTACAAGAAAGATGAATTCTATTATGTACGCAGAATTAATTGACTTTAATAGTATAACCTGTTTCATTTTGTACAACTTTATCAATAGCAAAAAGCATGTAGCTGTGTTCATGTACAAATCATCCGACTTTGTTAAGTGTAAGGGGGAATGCAGTTGTATTGTTTCCTCGTATAAGGCGATCCAAAGGCGTGTCCTTCGCGTTGAGTTGATTTTTTTTCATTTTGTATGACACTGATGAAATGACGATTATTGACAGCGGTGTTTTCCATCCTAGGCGAGGTAATGAATTTCTCTTTCATAGAAAAAAAAAACTGATTTTAAATTTTAATTAGGAAATAAACGCAACACTGCTTAAAAAAAAAGAGGTGTACAGACAGAAAAAAAAAATGTTTGTTGTTAAAATCCTTTTTCTCATATTTTTCTAGAATACTTTTTTTGTTTCATATTTTCTAGAATACTTTATTTTCACTCTCTTTCATATTTTTTTTCAGTCGATAATGGCCATTCCTCCTCCTCCTCCAAGTTGAAGACAACACAAGCGGGTATAAATTCCTTTTTTTTTTTATTTTAAACGCTATGAATTTACATATTTTTTTTCTTTCTCTCTCCCTCTCTTATGTTACAAGAATCATTCCTCCTGGGTTTTCATAATTTTTTTAAAAGCGAAAACGAGTGAGCAGGGCACACCAGAATTGGTCACCCCATCTGCCTCCCCCCACCCCCTGAGTACCGGACAAAGTAAGTTATATCTCTCTCTCTTGGTTATTAATGAAATATACTTTAAAAAATTTCTGTTTGATCTTTTATATCCCCCCTTTCCTTGTTTTTAAAGCGCTTACGAGTGAGCAGGGCACCTCAGAATTGGTCACCCCATCTGCCTCTCCCGCCCCCTGAGTACCGGACAAAGTAAGTGATCATGTCTTTCTTCTTTTTCCCTACGTAATGAAATATGCTTAAAAATTTCTGTTTGGTCATTTAATTTCGCCCTTTCCTTTTTTTAAAGCGACAACGAGTGAGCAGGGCACACCAGAATTGGTCACCCCATCTGCCTCCCCCCGCCCCCTGAGTACCGGACAAAGTAAGTTATCTCTCTCTCTCTCTTTTGGTTATTAATGAAATATACCTTGAAAAAAAATCTGTTTGGTCATTTAATTTCCCCCCTTTCCTTTTTTTTTAAAGCGACAACGATTGAGCAGGGCGGCACATCAGAATTGGTCACCCCATCAGCCTCTCCCCTGAGTACTGGACAAAGTAAGTTATGTCTCTCTCTTTCTCTCTATCTCTTTGGTTATTAATAAAATATACTTTTAAAACATTTCTCTTTGATCTTTTATATCCCCGTTTTTTCCTTGTTTTTTTTTTTTCAAGTGCTTACGAGTGAGCAGGGCGGTACCTTAGAATTGGTCACCTAATCTGCCTCCCCCCGCCCCCTGGGTACCGGACAAAGTAAGTGATCATGTCTTTCAACGTAATGAAATATACTTAAAAATTTCTGTTTGGTCATTTAATCCCCACTTTTTCTTTTCTTTTTTTTTTAAAAGCGACAACGAGTGAGCAGGGCGGCACACCAGAATTGGTCACCCCATCTGCCTCTCATTCATCTTAAGGACAAAGTAAATATCGTGAAATTTTAGTCAAAAATAAATATACATTATGTGTTTTGAGTTTATATATATATACAATTTGATAAAAAGAAAATTATATGTAGACTACGGAACTCGGAAAAAACACGTTTTTCTGTTTACCGATTCTCTGTCGCATTAAACCACAGAGCATCTTATCCACTCTGTTCTAAATCGTAAGTAGCGCACGATTTTTAAACTAAGTAAAAAAAAATGCTTTAATGAAAATAAACTTTTGTTAATGTACATTCCCATAACGCGTTTTGAACTGTGTTCATGCACATTCCCATAACGTGTTGTTTCCATATATCTTGATATTAATAAATGCCTTCTGACGCATTAGTTTGTTTTTTGTTTCCTTGTGTGAGAAAAGATAAACTATTATAGAAAGTGTTTTTATTCCTTCAGTGGCATGGCATATATTTGAGCATTTTGCTACTGTGGACTGAATATTACCCTGGAGTTGAACTGACATTTACTTGGCCACCCTCAGAGTAATACAAAAGCCTACTTTTAAAATATCATCATAATAAAACTACTGTATTATACATATATTGATTTGATAATGTTAATCTTCCGGTGATTTCCAGTATGAATCAATGGAGATAACTCTATTTTGTTTTGTTCTAAGCGTTATCAGATTGTCCCGCTTTCTTCTTGACAAAATCAGTGAATTTGAATAAGGAAAATGTCGTGCACTAAACATTCCGTATAGACTCTCAGACTCCCTTAACTTTCTCGTTTCTCCACTGTTTTTTTTTTTAATATAATTTATTTGACTTCGTAAAACTTTGTCAACCTACATTTCTCCTTAATTTTTTTGGATAGTTGTCAAAAAAGGATTCAGCAATGCAAGTATTTTTTAAAAACTTTTTTCTTTAAAAAATGATTTCTTTAAAATAAAATAGGCAATGACTGACAAACTTTTTTTTAAAATCTCTTGTATTTTTAGGTCACCTGAGTAAACTCAGGTGACCTATTGCTATCTGTTTTCGTCCGTCGTCGTCCGTCGTCCGTCGTTCGTCGTCCGTCGTACGTCGTGTGTTAACATTTGAACATTTTCAGCTTCTTCTCTGCAACCACTGAACCAATTTCAACCAAATTTGGCATAAAGCATCTTTGGGTAAAGGGGAACAAAAATTGTGAATTTCATGATCCCTGCCCCCCCTGGGGCCTGAGGGGTGGGGCCAAAACCACTAAAATTAATGCAATCTTTAAAAATCTTCTTCTTTACTCCTGGACATCAAGCAGTCAAATTGTTTGCATGATTGTAATTAGCATTGAGTCCTCTACCAAAATTGTGAAATTCATGGCCCTGGGGTCAGGGGTTCTAGTGCAAGGGCGGGGCTAAATAAGTATATAGTGAAAATGCATTATTTCTTTGAAAATCTTCTTCTCTACTCCTGGGTATTAAATAAATGAACTAAGTACATAGTT
>PRKT01000558.1:0-24889 GCA_003671525.1 Saccostrea glomerata | reverse complement strand
GGGGATTAGACAGAAGATTTGCTGGTCAGTTTATAACATTTGTCATTTGATGGCCAGCCTTTTTTTCAAAATTAATTTGGTATAGATTAAGTTGTTAAGACTAATTTGATGATGGGCATTTGACAAGGTCTAACACAACCAGCACAGAAATCTATTAGTGATGTAATATTTATTATAATAGATGCCTACATCACAGGGAATGGATAAATATTTTAAGGAATGGAAAAATCATCGAAATCTTAGAATCAAGGTTGATGTGATTTTTTGCACCTAAACTGTTCAAGAAAATTGTAATTTTTTGATGGGCGTATCATGCTGTGGCGCGGCACTTTATTTGTATTTATAAAACATTTATTTATTTTTTGATATTAAGGGTGCCTTTTTAAAATTTGTGCAATGTGTGGACCTAGGGTCAAGGGGTTTATGTCACAGTGTTAGGGGCACTACTGATTAGTTGGAATGCATTTTTGTTCCCCTACCCTGTGTATGGGTATTCAGTAACCAAGCTAAGCAACTGCTAAGTGTATTGTTATGATGATCAATGGTGCCTCTTTCAAAATTGTGAATGTCATATAGCATCTGGCTTAAAACATGAATCAAATTCAATAACTGGAAAGTTGTTGCATAATGCTCAGGTGACCTATAAGGCCCGTGGGCCTCTTGTATAGAAGAAGTATTTCTCTTAGCAGCCGCTCTGCCGTATGAAATACGGTACCAGATTTACATGATTGTGTGCCTCTGGAATAAAGATGTTAAAAATTCAAAACAAGCAGTTCTAAGGGAAATTACATATATTAATGGATCGTTAGATACATGGCTCGTTACCTTTATCACTACCTCTGCGGGACGTTTGATAGTACGACGAAAATCTTTACTACTTGTCAACCGTTGCATCAACATGTTTGTTAATGGAACTGACAATGAAATTCGTAGTCCATCAGAAGTAGTTTATATACAGAACAGTGCGAAACGAGGATATTCCTTACTTTCTGCTGTTCATCGGGATATTTGGCTGATTTGTCGTCTTCCTGAGAACTTAAGGATGCCATCAATATCCGTGGTTATAATTAACAATCCTGCAGCCCTTCTCATTTATTTTAATAATTAAATTACCTTATATGACATATTTACTATTTTTTTACAATATAATATTTATGATTGACTTCATTTTCATTGTAAATGATGATAACTTCGGTCGGTATTCTGATTCTTTGTCGTTTATAAAATACTTTTCTGTAATACCCAATGACATGTGTTTAAATAAAACGTTTTCCATGTTTTCATTCCGTTTATGTTTTAACCAAATTTAAAAACATTGCGTAAAATTTGCTCTGTTTAAGCCCCCCCCCCCCTCTTTTTTTTTTAAATATACATGTTTATTTCTTTCATTTCCCGATTGATTATAAACATACTCATTGTTTGCCTTCCTTCACTTATGACATGTTTAATCTTGTTTCTCATTTACATATATTTCGTCTTCTATAACACAGAATCGCCCATATAATACATTATAACTTGTCATCTTAACAACCTCACGTTTGTAAATAATTTTTCATCACTTCCAGAATGGCCCAGAAAATGATGTCCGAAATGTAAGAATTACTTTATCACAATATTCTTCATTGATACTTCTCTTCCCTTAATTGCATCCTTTCGTAAGTATAGATTTATTGTTTTATAGGTTGATTAAAAATATTGGTTTCTGACTGATGAACATTATGCCTTGGTTACTAAAAATAGAAATTTCTGTTACTACTCTCAAAATGCTACTCTAATTACAGTAGTTTTAGTCTGATAATAAAATATAATGTGGCATGCTAGTAGACTTCACTAAGAACATAGAGAGACTTAATCAAGGATCATTATTCTATTTATTGCTGTTGTAAAGTTTCAATTCCCAACTGAAGTACTTTGCTCTGTTCCTGAAAGTTGTGAATGGTATTTTATAATATGCAGACAAGGTAGATATCCAATAAAATTTCTGCATGATGTGGCATTATGTTTGCGTTTGCATGTGTACTTTTATCATATATTTATTATACATATTCATTGTTGCATATGAATTCAACTATCATTTGGATCTCTTCCTCTCTTTAGCTTTATTTTATTTATGTTGTATTTTTCTTGAATGCCCTTCATGGGCCCAAAATTGGAAATAAATGATATTCTATTCTATTCTATTCTATTCCTTTGCTATAAGTACAAACCAGTAGAGCTTCAGTCTCGACAGAGACTTCTGGTTATATTGTGACTTGGGTCTACAGAACAGTGGGTGAAATAAAAAGAAAATGGACAGATATGCAGTCTATTACCAAAAAGAAGGAAGCGGAAAGAAGATCTATTGCAAAGACTTGAGGAGGATCAGTTTCAGAGTTTTATTTTAAGGAATGGGAGAAAGAAGGATATGGAGATAACGAACAGTATTCAATCTCAAAGTCCATTAAACAATATACTAAATTAGAGCAGAGCAAACACGGACCTCCGAAACATTAGAGGTGGGATCAGGTGCCATGGATGAGTGAGCATCCTCTGCCGACCGGTCACACCCGCCTTGTGCTCGTTGTCATGATCAGGAAATAACGGAAAAAATCCGTCGTCAATTCAGTGTATAAATAATGGACTAACAATTGGTATGAAAAACGTCAGTCAGCTTTTGACTCAATGATAAATTGTTTTTGCTGACAAGGTCATTGTATCGACCATAGAATTTACGAAATGATGACTTTAAACGAGACTGTTGATATTCTTGTTTCATCAACTTGCTTGTCAATAATTTACCTCGTTTAAGAAATTGTTCATACGTAGAGCACGCTCTTGCGTATCGAATCAACTGAGATATATATACTCCGTATGCAGGTGATGAAGGTATATTGCTGCATAAGTAAGGGAAGTTGACGATAGGAAAGTCATCACGTGTATTATATGGCTTGCAATTAATTTATGAAAGAAGACAAATATGAGTATATTGGGACCCGATATGTATATGTGTTTGGAGCTAGGGGTGGGGAGGTTGTCTGGTCTAAAAGCACTTGTGATATGTATGTGTGTTCATACTTTAGAAGGCTGCCATGACAACTAAGTGACAACTACATGTACATGTTCATGCCAAACAATAGGGACAATCGGGTAGCAGGAAACAAGACTTTTTGGTTGGCCTACTACGTTACACGAAAAGAACGAATTAATAACGATTTAAAAATCTTATTTTTAAAATATGATTTCTATGTTTAAGGTCACCATCAATGCCAAAGTAATGATTATAGAAGATGCAGAAGAAAGAATATGCTAAGAAAACCTCAAAAGCAGACTCTACAAAAGCATGCATCCTGACAGTATGGGGAGAAAACATAAATGAAATAAAAGTTAACGAAAGTTACAACATTGTCAATGTCTCAACAGGAAAGTTCAACGAGGAAATTAATTTGACCACAAAACCCAGAACAACGATCAATTACATTGCACCATTAAAAAAAATTAGAAGACAAGAGCATATCAAATTAAAGAAATTGAAATATATGGGAAGAATACCTCCATAGCGAAGTGCTGCTTGCAGACTCTACAAAAGCTTGTATCCTGACGGTATGGGGAGAAAACATAAATGAAATAAAAGTTAACGAAAGTTACAACATTGTCAATGTCTCAACAAGAAAGTTCAACGAGGAAATAAAATGGACCACAACACCCAGAACAACGATCAATTACATTGCATCATTAAAAAATGTTGTAGAAGACAAGAGCATATCATTGAAGAATTTCTCTGAATTTGTTGGCCTCATCCTTGCTGTATCAATCTTGGTAACAAAAACGTGAAGCTGTTGTTTCAAAACCATACCCGAGACTGAAATTGGGAAGACAATCACCAAATGCATACATTGCTTTATGGAACAGAAAACTTCCTCACTTTCAATAATCTTACAGGCAAACATAAATTTTCAATGTGAACCACAACTCGACTTACACTCTTTGAAGGCCCCTTGAAAGTATTCCTCACCAAACGCAACAAAGCTCAACTACTTCAAACACCAGAGGACCTTGAAGACTACATTCTCTCACAACAGCAACTATTAACCAGAAGTCTCTGTTGAGACTGTAGCTCTACTGGTTTATACTTAAAACAAAGGAATAGAAATGTAGCAGTTGGGACTTGAAAAGAGCGATATATGGTAAGTGTCTCAATTGGCCCCTTAAAATGAGTATCTTAATTTTACTTTATATATAGCTTTAATTTGTACAGCTATATATGTGACCTTTATTGGTCATTTTCATTTTAATAAAAATGCCGTTATTTTAGAAATATGACATCATAAAAATCACGTTTTCCCGCCATTTTAGCATATTTTGTATAAAACTGCTTATTTTCAAGCAGTTTTTCTTCCAGAAAATATAGAGCGCAGCCTAGAACAAGCTTTATATTTTTACCAAAGATGTATCTATCCAATACTGATTAGTGACAGAAAAATTATGTATGTTCTACATTGCGCTCTATGTTTCCCATAAGAAAATACATCAAGAAAAAGGCATATTTTTGGCTTTTTTGTTAGATAGCGAGAATAGCATTATTTCTCATATCATTTACAGCTAGAGAGTGCATATAAATGTGAAAAATATATAAGAAATATTTCTAATATAATCTCTTCTTCAAAATAAATATCAATTAAACATATCTGAATGTCATTCTAAAATGTTGATTTTTAGGGGGCCAAAATTGGCTCTTATCATATATACTCCTTTAAATCAGCAATAAAAAGAAAAATGATCCTTGCCGCTCATCAAAATAAAAACCGATGCACAGTATTATGTATCTTAGTATAGTCTACTTGTGTGCCAAGTTATATAGAAATTGGACCAAAAATGTAGGAGGAGTAGCATTTTGAAAGAATTTCACAGAAAATTTCTATTTTTAGTTACCATGGCAACACCGTTCATTGAAATATTAAACCGATGTACAGAATTATATATCTTAGTGTAGTCTACTTGTGTGCCAAGTTATATCGAAATCCGACACAAAATGAAGGAGGAGTAGCATTTTTAAAATTGTTTACAGACAGACGGACGGACGCATTATTATCGCATCAGCTCTTCTGGTCTCTGACCAGTAGAGCTAAAAATTGCTGTGCAACAACGATATCGATCATTCAAGAAATTTCACCGATGTAAACTATGAAAAATTACATTGTTGACACAATGAATAAGTTTTTCATCAAAATGCACAGACACTGAAAGTTTGTCCTTTAATAACATTTTGCTTTAGCTCAGATGTAAGCTAACTTTGAAAGAAACGAAGATATTTTTATTTAATTTCATATGCTGATAGATATTAATTATTTTTATTCAACAGAATGTTCTTATACCATCACTGGTAGCTATTCAACTGCATCAAAATATTTTGATCATGCATTAGCCTGTGACCTTGACCTCCTTTTTCTTTAATTTGTATTTTGCTGAAATTTAAAGGATTTTTATCACGCCACTTTATTTTTTGATATAATAATGATTATATGCTATTAAAACAATCATAAAATTTTCTTTTACCTAAAATGTTTATGTTCCTTGTTTTTACTTTCAAAATTCTCAATATGCATATTTTTATCAAGATTTCACGCGCCATTGCTGTGACGTCATATGTGTCAATTCCGGTCAACCGAGAAGGCGAGAAAGCACTTGTTGTGTTTACATAAAGGGTCAATGAAGACCAGTTGACAAACAAATTAGGGATAAGCGGACTTTTAACTGTTAAAATGGTGTATTGTGCTGCTTATGGGTGCAACAACGTACATTAGGAGGAGTGTGGTAAGAGTTTTTTTACGTTTCCGAAGGACACTGGTCGGAGTAAAACATGGACATTTTTCTGCAAGCGTCAGGGGTTTGCGCCGACTAAAAACCATCGTTTGAGTTCAGATCTCTTCTTCAAAAATCAAATTGTGAGGGATTCTGCCAATTTGGAACAGTTTGGCTATGCTGGGGCTCGGATTCGACTGAACGAAGACTTCCCTCTTCCCATCTCTAGCGAAAATGTCGCCATTTCTCTACTCCTTCCCCCAGACCTCGAAGGGCCTACATGAAAAGCCAGAATGCTGATGTAAGTAAATTACTCTATTTTGAGAAACTAGAATTGGATATATGCACAACACTTTATAGTTATCCCTTATTATAATTTTATTTTGGAAATAACTTTTCATTCACGAATTCTTGTATTTCAGTACACTTGTACTTAGTCGGTTTGTAACATTTGTTATTATTTTTTTTAACTGTTACTTGTTGTATTCACTTATTTTCTCTTTTTTTTTGAATATTCAAAGAGGGGGTTGAATATTCTATGAACCATAATACTCTACTTCCTACATAAAATATACTGCATGAATGGGAGGGGGGGGGGGGGGGGGGTCAGGTCACGAGTGTAGGGCTGTTTTGATTAACAGGAAAAAAATTATAATTACTTTCTGTTATTTTAGAAAAAATTATCAAAATTTGTAAAAGGTATATTCAACCAAATGGAGGATTTGACTATTCAAAAATAAAATAATCATCATTGCTTTACACGGGCCCAGGGGTAAGGTCAACGCCAAAGGGTAAATTATGTTAAATATGAGTTTAAAATGATATAGATGTTTTTCTATGCAAGTATAAATTCGCTTGTATTTCATTTCCTGAAATGTTTCCTTTACCAACTTCTCAAGCACTAGTCTGCTTCCATCTTCTAAATTAAAAGTTTTAAATGAATTTAAATAAGAATTAGATTGATTTATAACAGTAGGTGAAAAGTGAGAAATTGAATATCCCAATGTAAAAATATAATGTAAATTCATCCTCTGGTGACATGCTAACATATTCGAAAAATCCTCTCACAGAGTTGATGTGGCATGACATTTGTGCCCTTTGCTTTTCTTCTAGTGGAGCTTAGCTGATATCTATATTTTCAAATAAATTTATTAAATATTTCTTGAAAAAGTTAATGAGGTTGACTCTCTCAAGAGATTTAAAATGATGGGATTAAGAAAAAATAAACATAAATGAAGGTTTCTACTGTTACCTGTTTTTGTTGAATTTGAGATGGGCGCGGATCCAATAGAGTTTTCATCATTATCAAAGGCTTGAAAATTCTCGACAGGCAATTCACAATCTTGTAACACTGGCGTATGTTTCGGAGGTAGATGATATAATATATGCTAAAATTCATTTTTATAACTACAAGGGACCTGAAGGAATAATGTATAAATTGTGATGTTGGCAAATTTTAAAATTATTCATATTATATGAAGATGATGACTCAGTTTCAATGTTCATCTGTTCATTATTCTGCCTGTTCGCAATAGAATTATCTATGTCTGACTTCATGGAAACTTGCATGGTGATAAAACTCACATTGTCATTAGTGTCTTTCTTTTTCACAGATTCCTGTCTCTTGTGTGAATTCCGTTTTTCCTCAGATACCATAGAATTTCTGTCTTCTTTGTCCTTGTGACTATCACTATGAATTAAGTCTTGTTCCACTCTCCGTAAAGCTACACGAAGTTTATCAAAACTTTTGATACTTTCAAACACATATCAAGTGATGTCTTTCAATGAAGAGTTGAGTCCAATCCACATTATGTTGTGTAGCATTGAATTCTTTTCACTAAAGTCAATGTCTAGTTTGTCGCACTTTACATATTATGCCCTCAAGTCTTCAACTTTATGACGTGACATCTTCATCAGACTTCTGTCTTGCTGAATAAAAATCGGAAAGAACAGACTCAGCTCTATCGACAAGTCCATGCGAGAATGTCCGAAAATGGTGCTCAAAAACCTAATTTCATAACAGTTCTTCTTGCTTCTCCTTTTAGGGACTGTCGAATGGCTTAAAGTATTCTATATGTCGGGTATCCTTCTTGAAGCAAACACCGACTTTCAATGTTCCAAACCAGAACTGAAGTTTTCTTAAAACAAGGACAATATGCAAGTCTTATTACAGCAACTACAACATTGGACAGATACTCAATCACTCAGATCAGCTGTAAAATATTTACGATCAGAAGTATTGAGAAGTGAGAAGATAAGATTTGACTTTAGAAAACAGTCCGCCTTTAGACAATGATAATCTTGATCTGCTTTGGATCTCAAAGGCTGCGTTTGATGATTTGTTGAAGCACGTGAAAGAGTAGAGTTAGGTAAACCCATCTAGGACCACTAAAACAAGTCTAGCGATATTTTTGATGAGGTTACAGGGAGGTGAGTTAAGAATAGTGTTTTCCATCTTATTCAACATCTAAAAGTCCGGCATCCGAAGAAGCATAAAAGCGGTTAGATCAGCACTCATAGATGGAATATTTGTCACTCAAAATATTGTATGCCAACATATTACAAGGGAAATCATAGAGCATTACACTAGGCCACTTGCACAAACCTTGTTTGGAAACCCCATGAGTACACAATTCAAGCTATACTTGTCCTGGATTGGACTTGTATTTATATAACTTTAAGTGCCACTTTCAAATTTCAAGGCTTTCATTCAGCATTCACAAGGAAAGATCCCTAGCACAACCCATAGTAATAGTCTCAACAACAGGCTATTTTATATTCGTAATCGGAGAGAAGGAAGCTTTTGGGGGAGCTTGTAAACCGTGGGGATAACCAACATAACTATTCTGTCATATATAAGGGTCATGGAACAATCATCCCAAAATACAGGAAAAAGAAATCAGATTCTCAAACTGAAATGATAGACTTTATTCCTTGTTACTTATGTAAAGCCATGTACAGAAAAATGTCTTAAGGAAACACACACCACTATGCGTTTCAGGAACAAAAGAACCTAATCCTAAAACACACGACTAAGTGAAACTCGAACGCTTGCTTTTACGACCCATCTGCTCTAACAAACATTTCCAAGAAAATGTTTTGAATGTGATGATAGGTAATCCTTAAATAATGCAGAACAGTTGCAGAAAAGGAAAGGTTTACCCCCGATAGCAGCGAGAAGACTAGTAGGTTGAATAACAAACCCTGACATGAATTAGGCATACCTTTCCACAGATATCGATAATTGAGACCTTGACATTTGAAGAATCGTAATTTGGATACTCCGTAACCTCCTCTGTCTCTTCAATTTCTGCCTTTTCCAAAGCTTCAGAACAGGAAGCTATAGCATTACAGTGATTATCTAATGATTAATTAGTTTGTCGTTGCAACAAATTCAGATAAGTTCTGAACGAATGTTTCTCTTTGTCAAATTATTCTTCCTTTATTTCTCCATGGATAATACATGACGGATTTCCTGATCATGATAAGGAGCACACAGCGTGTGTGACCGGTCGACAGAGGATGCTCATTCTACCATGGCACCTGATCCCTCCTCTGATGTTTCGGGGTCTATGTTTGCTTTGCTATCGTTTTGTATTGTTTTATGGACTTTGAGACTGCATACTGTTCATTATCACCATATCCTACACAAACGAGTAATCACGATAGACGTTTAATAATTCATTTTTTTCTCCTAATTGTATCGAAAATAGTATGATACTGCTTGCTCATTGACCCTTATGTAAAAGTAATTTCGTCTGTGACGGGACATTTCAATGGGCGTTATAAAAAGATATACTTGACCTTTTTACCTTGACCTTAGGGTTTTAATCAATTTAAAAAAACTTAAACCTTGATTATAATCTTTTAACCGAAATACTTGAGCTTTCACTTTCCTTGGGACTAGACTTTTCTTTGGAGACCAACACTTTTTATCTTTTAGTTTTAGAAACTTAAATCCTAGCCATATGCAGCCGTTCGAGGGCATCAATGTTTTAGAAACACATGTTGTTTTTATTAATATTATCATATAATCTTTCATTTTATATTCTAGGAAAAAGTATAATGTTTACAATCCTGCAAAACTGCACGGCAACATTCAGAAATCCTTTGAAGGTTTAGACTTTTATCTTGCTGAAGGGGGAAGAAGTTTTGAAGCTCTTATTGACATTGTCAACAAATTGGGGAAAAAAAGACGAGGAGCGTGCAAAGCACCTACAAGATGTTTAACTTACTGCCAAAATATACTTAAATATTTATTACAAAGTGCTGTAAACATCTGATCCAATGCTTAATTAATTCTAAAAATTTCAGTTCTCATATTGAAGATTTTTCATTTTAAGATCAGACGAGGCGTTCCTCAATAAAACATTCTAATGGTCCTACAGTCGAGATCTATACAGATGGTTCGAAAGACAAGGATACAGTTGCGTCAGCTGCAGTAATTGATGATAGTATATTCTCAACACGTCTTCCAAATGAAGCAACAATTTTTACTGCGGAAGCGAAGGCCATACAATTTAGCATTTGAATTCATAAAATCTTCTAGAGACAAAATATTTACTACATATTCAGACTCCCTCTCTTGTTTACAATCCATTAAAAACAAAAATCTTGATCACCCTTATATTTAAGATATATTAATACAGTATAATCATTTCACTCAACAGGGTAAAACAGTTAATTTTTGTAGGATTCCGAGCCACATCGGCAGCCCTGGAAACACTCACGCTGACAGTGCAGCAAAAACTGCACTTCAACATAAAATTACTTTATTTAAAATTCCGTACACCGATTTGAAAAACCTCGTTAAAATTTGTCGATTCTCTTTAGCAAATTTATTGGAATTTTTGTGGTGAAAGTAAGCTTTATGCTATTGAAAACAACTCAACAAATCATGTGACTTCGGTCTTGAAACGTCAAGATGAAGTAATTATATCAAGAATACGTATTGGTCACTCTAAAATTACACATGAATATTTGTTGAATCGGGAGTCTCAGCTGGAACGCAGTACAGTTAAGGCAACACATGAAAAAAATATGGTAATGAGGTCTGACGTCATGACAGTTGCTCCGCCCTGATTAATCCTTATAAGGAAATAGAGCTCAAAATAACTATTTACCGATATTTGCAAGAATTTGTAGCAAATGTATATTTTCATGTTTAAATAAATAATTATTAGTGATTTTCTCTTACATAGAATAACATATCTATAAAATAATTCACTTTTTATGTGCCGCTTGGCTGCATTCGGCTTCAGCCAAACGCTTGCACTCGATGACACGGGAGTGTTGTTTACATCTACAAACGTGGCGACATCAGCTGAGATATGCAGTGGATTTTAATGCAATAACCGGGGAATCTTAAAAGAAAATAGGGATAGGATAAGAGACAAGGCATTGTTTAACCCTATTACGAGAATATGAGGACATTATTTCGGAAGAAAATGGAAGACTGAGACGATCATCATCAGGTCCTTAGATCCATCTCTGCGTACATTTAGCCCAGGTACGTATGCGCATGTATGTACAATATCTAGATATTCTTGTGTTAACATCATAGAAAAAACCGATAGCGAGTGTGTACATGATCATTTACATGAATTATCACAGTCAGTGGTACAAAGTTCTTGTCAATTCGCTTATATTCTTTGAGACATTATGTGTTGTAATGAGGATCAACTGTGACAACAGTAATACAGATTTACACTAAATTAAATTTGAAATTTCATTGTTTCAGTAAATGTGTTGACAATGATTTACTAAACATGTTATGCTGTTTTCTTTCTGACAGTATACAAACATGCTACATAATATATTTATAAAATATTGTCTGTATCATTATGTTGGAAACAAAACCTACAGTTTAAATCTATGTTTGTAAATTTATAGAATTTCTAAATTAATGGGGGAAATAAAATATTTTTTTAGTTATTGCATGTCAAGTCAATGAAATTCTGTAATTTATACATTATTTTTCTTTTAATTATATGATATACAAAGCTTCTTCTATTGTAGCTAGCTGTCAAGAGTTCCAGGCTTGAGGATGAATAAATAAAATTTCCTTCCATTTCTCCAGAGGGTATGTATGCTTCTAAAGCATTTTACATTTTGTAAGCATGCAGGTGTGATAATATTTATTTTTCAATTTGGTAAAGATGAAAGAATGTTTTTTTTCATATACTAATTACTTTGTCTAGTAAATGTAAAAGGTTTTAATTTCCAGAAAAGTTTGTAACACAACTTTGTTTCTATTTAATATCTTGTATATCATGATTTGTTTTGTGTGTGTAATGTTATTTTATTCTACAATGTATTTCATTTAGTAATCTCATAGCATTATAATGTGTTGCAGCTATTCCCAAAGAAATGGATCTATGGATTCATTCAGGCAGCAAGTTAATCCATCATTTAAGGAAAATGTAATGCTCCATATTAGCTATTATAAACCAAGCAATTATTCCTGGCAAAATCATAAAATATAACAGTAGAATTGCATTTAATTTATTTCTCAATTAATTATGCATTCAATCCTCCTTGTTTCAATACAATTTTTTGAATTTAATTTAATTTTAAACACCAATTTACTCTCAATAATGGTATGTATACATGTATATCCTGATTTTCTCAGACTTGTATTTTCAGTATTGATTTCATCCACAAGAACATGAAGTGATGGAAATAATTTGCACCTGCTCAGTATTCCTTATAGATGAAATAAATTTTCTTGATCAATAAATTATGCTTTGACTTTTTCATATACATCTACTTATACTGTATAGGTATTGAAAAGGCTTTTAAGATATGGAAATCTCAACTTGCATATGTTTTGTGTCGTGGGTGTCAATCTCCATCAAGATATTATTTCCAGCATGTACATAGTGTTGATTTGTTTTTCAATAAAAAGAACTAAAAAGGAGATCATTGATTCAAAACAAATACATGTAAGGGGACCACCATTTTATTCTAAAGGAGAGGGGTGGTTGGCATGTTTTCCCAAGTCATTTTTTAAAAAATAATATTCATTTCCAATGAGATGAAGGACAGATTATTTTTTTTCTTCTTCACTGAAAAAAAGTCTGGCAAGCCAAAAAAAAAAAATTATAGGAGGTGCGCTCGGTTCTTGATTAATTCTTTAGAATTCTTACTTCAATTGAAAATAAAGAAAGATTTCAAAAGATTTCTTTATCTTCTATCAAGTACTCTCGTAGTTGACATCCGAACGAAGCATATTGGACCGAATTATCTTTGAAACCAAAATGGCAGTATAAACAAGCGAAATGTTCGATGATTACAATATCAGGTTCAGGAGGACTATTATCAACAATTATGAGGAATGTTTGGTTGTGGAAACAGCGAAAGAATATGCTATGAACACACGGTTAGTAATATTTTGAGAATACAGTTTTAAAAACATGGAGAAATAAATCGAGAACCGAGCGCACTTTTTTGTGCGCAATAAATATACAGTTTTTTTCAATGGGTGGCACTGTAGCTCTCTGGTCTATCAATACATTTTTTTTCGGAGAGCTACAGATCTGCAGCTAGGACATATGTATTTTCAACATTTTCGAGAATGCCCCCCCTCCTCTTTCGGAATGAAATGGTAGTCTTCTTACGAAATACAGGAATATTAATGCTATCCACTTAGTTCTTAAAACGTACAACTTAAATTCCTTAGGAGTTGAAGGTTTAAATGAAAGCCATGATAGAATCTCGTATGCGAAAATAAAACGAAACAAACCAAAACTACACAAGTGTATGTACAGTACAGAGTTGTATAGTTATCGAATTAATTATTGCATTAATGGAGCCTATCAATTGACTATTTAAAATTATAATTGAATAATTCAATTTTTATTAACAATCAGCGTTTTAGAATACATGCTGCAGCAAAATTTACACGTACGTGTAGCTGCATGATATTGTGTGTTGACACATATTTGAGGAAATGCGGAAGGTCTGAAAGAACATCATTCATATATTGTATAGAGAACGAAGTCACAAAATAGAAGGATCAAATGTTCAGGATGTTTTATGCATACCGTTTGATTTAGTAAAAAATCCTGGGGCAGTCCGCAAGTATATTTATTTAAAATCTACGAGGTAAACATACAAAAGAGTTATCTCCCATGCTGGGTCGGCGATGCGTTTGAAAACTTTATTTAGATTGACTGTACCAAGATGTCAATTTTTAATCAAAAAGTTCAAGGGCAAGGCGACAATCTAAAACGTAGGTTTATATTTTAAATTATTCGTTTTACTGTATAGTTTTCAAAAAGTGATGCTCATTTTTTTGTAATCCTATAGGTAATTTATAATTATCTATGAAATTAGGAAAATACCCTAATTTTCATATGCTACTGTCTGTTTTAGCTGAATAACTTAAATATATCGGAAAACTAACTGAATGAGCATTGTTTTTGCAAAAGTATAGATACATAGGGACAATTTAAAACACTGTGCATTTATTTTTTTGTTTGCCTTGCCCTTGAACTTTTTGGTTAAATTTGACATTTCATTTGTTGACCTAAAATCCTAGCCCACGTGACTTAAGAGGGTCACATGATGACAAAAATACCGATGTGAATAGCGATGGACATACTCTTCAAGATAACATAAAGCTATTTTTTAATAGAATGTCTTACCGAAAAATTAAACAATTAAACATTAAGTGTATCATTTTCGGTGACTTTTTACAGAAAATGTTGCCTTAACTGTACTGCGAATGTATATCCTGTGACTGTCCGATAACTGTAAATCACATTTTATTAGAATGTACTGATTTTTCGCCAATTCGAAGTAGACTTTTTGGGAATGCAAAAAAGATACATGACCTTTTTACGAATGTTAATGTAGATGCAGTTTTGGAATATTTACATGAAACGGATTTTTACAATAAATCAAAGTACTCAGAAGTACAGAGAGCCGGGCTCATTTACAGAGTAGAATGGATTTCTTATATGAATCACGTTTGTATTCTGATGAATTTTTTTTTTAAAAACTATCAATATAAATGATAAGACACTGACAGTGAGTTTTTCAATCCTAATACGGCGGTCCGATTTTGTCAGAATCAGAATTAATCTGGTACTGCAGCAGAATGTAAACAAACAGGCAAGTCTGGTTCCCTCTCCTGCTTTACCTCGTATGTGTAGAAACTACGGTAACTCTGATTATTAAAAATCCTTCCGCTAATGAACTATGTTCTTTGACTTATGAAGTTTTCAAAGTCATTACTACGAATGTTTATTTTATATAGATTAAACTTAGTTTTATTTTTGTTGCTTTATTTAGCGTTTGTATTATATCAAAAGCAGTTGAGAGTAAGAACTATACTTTTGCACGTAACTTTAAAATGGCGACTATGGGGTTAACATCCTGCCTTGAACAGGATCACATAAGCCGGCAATTGCTCCTTGAGCAAAAAGCCCGGCTAAATATAGAAATGATTAGAGCAATTTTATGAGATATATTTAGATGATTTTATTTTGAACAGTTTACATATTTTTGTCCCCCGCTTTCGCGAAAGCGAGGGGACATTAAATCTCATTCGTCTGTCCGTCCGTCCGTCCCAAAAACTTTAACCTTGCCCATAACTTTTGATTTAGTGGAGCTATGATTTTCATATTTCATATGTGTATTCCTTGTGATAAGACCTTTCTTTGGGTACCACCAAATTTGACCTTTTGACCTTGACCTTGGAGTTTGACCAACTTTTACTCAAAAATTCCAAACTTTTACTTTGGCCATAACTTTTGAATGGTAGGTACTAGGACTTTCATATTTCAAATATTTATTCTTTGGGACAAGACCTTTCATTGGATACCAACAACATTGACCTTTTGACCTTGACCTTGGAAATTTACGTACTTATGAAAAAACTATAACCTTGACCATAATTTTTGAACAGTAAGGGCTATAGCTTTTATACTTTTATATAAGTTATTCTTGTAAAAAGACCTTTCATTGGATACCAAGAACTTTGACCTTTTGACCTTGGAGTTTTAACTACTTTTTAAGAATTATAACCTTGGTCACAACTTTTGAACAGTAGATACAAGGACTTTTATATTTCACATATGTATTCTTTGTGGTAAGACCTTTCATTGGATACCAACAACTTTGACCTTTTAACCTTGACCTTGGAGATTTACGTACTTCTTTGAAAAATATTCAAAATTTAAACATTCTGATTTTTAAACCAGTTTCTAAACGTTTTTAAAAGATACAAACATTTAAACATTTGAAATTGGAAAATTTTTCTTGCCCAAAGAATTATATAAGAAAAACTACCCCTGGTATCGTGCAGAAATGCCTGGTTAGGTTCCTCACTTTTTTGTGAGTAAACATGTTTAAGTAGCAATATTTCGAAAAAAATATCTATTATTAAGGAAGGTCTAGTCTGTCCAGAAAGAACTTTTCTATAATTCATTTCAATTAGAATGCAATACTGTATAAAAAAGTGAAATCATTCATTATTTATCCACACTAATACATTTTTTGCATTTTTCAGACTCCTGTGGCAGAAACATCACATGTTGCAGATCACTGCCGTAGGTATGCTCTAAGTGACAGCTCTAAACGGTTTCCTTCGCAATGCAATCAAAACCATGCTAAATTTTGTGAGGCCTGTGAACAGATCAAAGAAGTTGTAAGTGATGTCAAACAGCATGTTGATAATTTTGATTTATCTGCAAGGGTGGCCAAAGATAACAGACAAATATCGACTGACGTATCCTGAAATAAGAAATTAAGGCTGAAAGTTCATGCATCTCTTAAGATAAAAAAATCAAGAAGAGGCAAAACAAGAAGTATTGGGAACTTTATCCTATTTTAATGCTTGCATTACCTTAGGCTTGCTTCATCCCTTTTCTCCTTCTTGGAAGACTTTGATTGTTTTGTAGGGTTTAGAACTACTGCATCATTACTTCCATTCGTGTTTAGCAAAGATCCGGGGCGTATATTGTTTTGCCATGTATGTTTGTCTGTCTGCCTGTTGTCAACTTTAACCTTCGCCATAACTTTTGAACCATGAGAGATAGATATTTCATAATTAGTACGCATACATCACTAATTAAGCTCTTTCAAATGACACCTACCTCAGTCGGTAGAGCGCTCGCTCTGTGATAGGGCGGTCGAGAGTTACCTAAGTCGATACAATATATCATAGCTTTCTCATTACTTAGACTTATCCCATGAGAAGGAATTCTAGGGTCATAGTTATCTGGGTTGGGGACAACATGGAGTGGGTTTGTCTGGTCATTTCTTGTGTTGATACATCTGTTTTTACAAGGCATAGGTTTCTCCATTGGCTTGTCCTACATGCAAGGAACATCAGTACATACTTCTGCACTTCGACCTTGGTGTCCTTCACAGACACTAGACAAGGAAAATATAAATGCCACGCAATGTTTACAAGCTCCATTATCCATGTAATAGGAATAGCATATATAGAAATGATATATAAATCAATCATGTCATGAATTAAAACGCCTTTCTAATATCATACAGGTAGAATATAACTACGTTTGTGGCCGGTGTCTACTGATGGCTGCCTGCTGATATGAACAGCCAGTTTGATTGATAGAGTACATCCCTCCCCTCTTCTTCCGACCAAGGAATTGAAATGTCCGGAAACCGCTCTCTGCTGGTGATGGAGGTGGTGATTATGGAGCCTCGTCCAGTGGGTCGATAGTTTTCCCTCTTATTCACCTCGATCTGCCCCATGTTGATTATAAATCAATTGTGTAATACAGTTTACATGTATATTTTTATATACAAGTATTGGGATTAGAATAATGCATATGTACATTTTCATTTTGCAAACTTTGAAATAGATAATGGATACATATGATGACAGAACATATGATGAATCAATTCCTTAAACCGGATCCAGAAGACATCGAGACCATCAAAACGAAAGTCAAGGGTGAAAGGGTGTCAGTCAAGAGGATTATTCAGAAGGTAAATGAATTAAAGACATGATCAAAGTTGTACTTTCAACATTTTTCATGTTTTTCATCATCTTTAAGTTTAAGTTAGGTCTTTTGCATACATTTTTCTGTTAAACCTTACTATAACTAAATTCATTTACCTTACTCGAAGATCATATAAACAGTTATCAACTTTAATGAAACTGCTTGTATCCCTATGCCAACAATCATTTTTAAGTTCCTGGATACATGTACACTCACAATCACGCAAAATGCAGATTTTGGCTGTTGTATGAACACAAGGTTTGTATGCAATATTTTATTTAAAACTGTTACATATTAAAATCAAAATTACTCTTTATCGAACAATGTTCAATAATATACCATTTCTTTATTCACATATTCTAGGATTGTAATTTGAATAGCTTTTAAAAACAAAACTGAATGGATAAATTTTTTACTTGTGACAAGACCTTTCTAAATACACTATACTTTTTGACGTTATGACCTTAACCTTGAAGTTTAATCATCTTTTCAAAATTGTTAATTTTCCTTATAACTTTTGATTGAGAAGAGTTAGGGTTTCCATATTGTATATGTGCATTACCTGTGACAAGATATTTTCGAGCATACTAAATGACTGTGAAATCCTCCAAAAAGATCTTGACTCCTTAGCTAATTGGGAACATGTCTGGGGAATGCAATTTCATCCTCAAAAATGCAATTCACTCAGTATCACCAGATCTCGCACACCAGTAAAATATAACTATAATTTAAAAGGACACACATTAGAATCTATAAAGACAGCAAAATATTTAGGGGTAACATTATCCTACAACATGTCCTGGGAACCTCATATCAATAATATAACTTCTAAGGCAAACAAGATATTGGGTTTTTTAAAAAGAAATTTGCAGATAAAAAATGAAGAAACAAAATCTTTGGCATATAAATCAATGGTCAGGTCCAACCTTGAATATTGTTCTTCAGTCTGGGCACCACATACAAAAAAACTTAAAGACAAATTAGAAAATGTACAAAGACGAGCTGCACGCTACGTCACACATAGATACCATAATACAAGTAGTGTTTCAAACATGTTACACCATCTAAATTGGCCAACATTAGATCATAGAAGAAAAATATGTAGATTGATAATGTTGTATAAAATTACACACAAATTAGTAGCTATAGATCAAAGCCTTTATCTTGTACCTCAGACAACGACCATCACACGTAATACCAGTTCTCTTCACTTTCAGACCTTCAGTACACGAACTGACTATTATAAATTTAGTTTCTTTCCCCACACAGTGATTCTTTGGAATACTCTCCCACACTCAGTGGTGGCAGCGGCCTCTCTGGACCAGTTCAGAACTCTGGTCCCAAGTTATGTTCCATAACTCTTATATTCAGAACAAATCAGCTAGAGTACATTGTAAATATATATAGATATACACTTTTTTATGCACAATGTAAATTGTTTCCTAAAGCACTTATTTAATTTAAATTTTTCATGGCATTTAGTTTTTAATTTTTATTTGTAATTTTTTTTTTCTCTCCTACTTTTTGATTTAATTTTAGAGGTCCTTTGCGCAGGGCCAGCGTATAATCATCATGTTTGATGGAACGCTGTATAATGTAGATGTAGATGGCATAGTCTAAAACAAAGACCGCGTTGTAAATCAACAATTTTACTTTCTCTTTTTGAAACAGGGTCTGCTGTATTTATTTCAAAAGAAGTTCATTTTAAACATTTCCTATAGATATTTTTCAAAAGTATGATGAAATATTGATTTCTTAAAAGCAAAGAATATTACGACACATGTTCTTCCAGGAGACTAGGATAGAGCGCGTTTTACAATGTGCCAAAACCTTTCCCGCCACATCTCAACACCAAAACAAAGAAATTGAAAGAGAAGTAATGTAGTGGTGGATCTAGACGGAGTTCGGGAGGGGGGGGCGGGGTTGTTAACATCGTCTAAGTGAGAAAGCGAGGAGCCCCACATATTATATATTTGTTGCGTTTTTATTAAGTTAAAACTATAGCGAAGTTTAAACTTTAGTTTTGTACGTTTTATGTAACAAGAGATGTTTGTAAAACACTTATGCCCCCCTCCTCCCACATTGGAATTTTTCCAACTCCAAGGGGCAAAACTCTGCCAAAAATGGCACGATTGTATCCAAAACATAACTTGACCTAGATATTCATCTGATAAATCAGTATACTAAATTTCATCTCAGCATGTGCAACGGTTGTGAAGAAAATGAACAGAAACTGCAAATAATTGAAATTTTTCTAAGTCCAAGGGGCATTACTCTGTCAAAAATGGTGCAATCATACCTAAACCAGAACTTGACCTAGATATTAATGTGATATATCTGTATACAAAATTTCATTTCAGTAGGTGCAACGGTTGCAAAGAAAATGAACGGAAACTGCAAATAATTGAAATTTTTCTAGGTCCAAGGGACATAACTCTGTGAAAAATGGTG
The DNA here is from genome assembly GCA_003671525.1 of Saccostrea glomerata. Taxonomy (NCBI): domain Eukaryota; kingdom Metazoa; phylum Mollusca; class Bivalvia; order Ostreida; family Ostreidae; genus Saccostrea; species Saccostrea glomerata. The sequence continues at coordinate 4,679 of PRKT01000558.1, read as the reverse complement.
CGATCGTACCCAAAACATAACTTGACCTAGACATTCATCTGATAAATCTGTATACAAAATTTCATCTCAGCATGTGCAACAGCTGCAGAGAAAATGAACGGAAACTGCAAATAATTGGAATTTTTCTAAGTCCAAGGGGCATAACTCTGTGAAAAATGATGCAATCGTACCCAAAACAAAACTTGACCTAGACATTCATCTGATATATCTGTATACAAAATTTCATTTCAGTATGTGCAACGGTTGCAAAGAAAATGAACGGAAACTGCAAATAATTGAAATTTTTCTAGGTCCAAGGGGCATAACTCTGTGAAAAATGGTGCGATCGTACCCAAAACAGAACTTGGCCTAGATATTCATCTGATAAATCTGTATACTAAATTTCATCTAAGTATGTACAACGGTTGTAAAGAAAATGAACGGAAACTGCAAATAATTGAAATTTTTCTAGGTCCAAGGGGCATAACTCTGTCAAATATGGCACGATCATACCCCAAACAGAACTTGACCTAGATATTCATGTGATATATCTGTATACCAAATTTCATTTCAGTATGTGCAACGGTTGCGAAGAAAATGAACGGAAACTAAGTGGACCGACAGACCGACGGACCGACAGACCGACAGACAGCAGCAAAGCAATATGCCCTCCCTTCTTCGAAGGGGGGCATAAAAACTATTTAAACAGCAAACTCACAATAGTTCGTTAAGTTGTATCAAACTGAGTGCAGAGACGCAGAGGACTATGCACAGTTTATATTGCCTATACATGTAATATTGTACATGCAATATTCATTAATAAAATCGGCATTGTCGCATGCATTTTCTTTCGTGTCACAAGGATATTTTAACAGAAAAATATAAGAATTTAAAAAAAAAAACGACTTTCAGTTTCTAAAATAATTTCAAAAGTTACATAAATTGGTTTGCGGTCGATTTTTGACGCTTGCGTCAATATGTTTCTTGTTACATTAATGAATTAGATATAGCAACCATGATAAGTTCAATTAGTTATTCGAATAAATTTAGTACGATCTGATAAACTGCAAACATCTCGTTTCAGGCAACTCGTACGTAATCTAACTCGTGAAACCTTCTGGGTGAAATGATCTCGCATTGAGACGCAGGTCTTGACAAGCCGTAGTGCTTAGTTCACGGTTAGTCCTACTGATGTGGAAGCATCCGCAACTATTATAATTTGATGATAATCCAAGCTTTTCTTTTCCGTAAGGACACTCAGATAAGGCCGTTATAGAGGAACTGAGCACTAGCAAAAGACTTGGAGGCGAATGTTTTTCGTTTTACTGCTGGAAGAGCAAGAGGTAGCGTGCTGACTTTGATCTGTTTCAGCTGCAATCGACACACTTTTTACCCGAGATTTCGCTGCTTACAGACTGCAAATGGTTCCTAGCGCTGGACACTTTCCATGTTCGTGTTCCAAACCGTAACTTGAACCTTTTGGTTTTCTAGTTTTATAAGTTTTGCTGTGCGACACATTGAATTTGTGCTTGTGACAGTTCAAACTGTTGACCAACTTCTATAGCTTTCTTAAGTGCGATATCCTGGCCTCGTTCTAACAATCTCTCTTACACTTCCTTATGCCTGACGCCACTAATGATTAAGTCAATCGAAAAATCATTATTATCCGCGTAATCACAATCCATAGCTAAGATTTTGAGGTCCTTAACAAAGTAATCAAAAGTTTCGGCCTCTTTTGTGTTCTTTGGTGAAGTCTGAATCTTGCCATTGGCTTGCTTTTCCTGGGGCAAAAATAATTTGACAATTTCTCCAGAATTTTCTCGGAATCATCTTCATCGTCATTTTCAAACACAAAAGTTTTGTTCACTTCCCTACCTTCCCTCCAGTCCACATACCGATCCATCCTGCCTTATGTTTGTCACTACTGTAAACAAAGCCATGTGCCCCTGTAATCTCGTGAGATTTGAGCTTTCTCGACTCCCCCGCAAAAGAGCGGTAGTAAGTTAGATAACTGCGAAGTAATCGCGATATTATGTATTCAGTCAGCTGACTATCCAGAGAATCTAGTCGTGAGTGAATCGGAGCACCGTAAGCAACGTTCGGGGGATGACGAGAGCTATTTACTCACTTATTCACTATAAAAGGGTCAAAGTATGAGGAAAATACCAGACCAACCTAAAACCGCCCAAAGACATAAAAAAAAACATTGTCGTCAAGATAGTATCCAACAGAGAAAACCATCAAGACGCTTATGCCATATGCGTTATTGAAGTCGCTCCCACTCAGATACGTAGGTTTTTGGAATATACCAAAAGTGAGTTTTGCCATGAAGAGCAGAGAAATCGTGTCTATGCATATCAAATTTGACTTCCTGATTTGTGAATAATTTAAATGCCGGATTTTACGATTATATATAAAAGGATTTTAACTACCAAACAATGACAACATTACTTACAATTGTTTTCTTTAAAGGAATAAAAGTGCAGATTCAGTGTTATACAAACAATATTTATGATATGGTGTTTTATTATCTTTAAATGTAAAAAGCATTTTTAGCTCTACTGGTCAGAGACCAGAAGAGCTTATGCGATATTAATGCGTCCGGCGTCCGTCCGTCTGTCCGTCTGTAAACAAATTTTCAAAATGCTACTCCTCCTTCAATTCTGGTTTGATTTCAATATAACTTGGTACACATGTAGACTACAATAAGATACATAATTCTGTATATCGGTTTTTGATATTGATGAACGGTGTTGCCGTTGTTATTAAAAATAGAAATTACTTTGAAATTCTTTTAAAACGCTACTCCTCCTACAGTTTTGGTTTGATTTCAAAATAACTTGGCACACAAGTAGACTACACTCAGATACTCAGATCGACGTTTGATTTCGATGAACGTTGTTGGCGTTGTTACTATAAATAGAAATTTCTATGAAATTCTTTCAAAATGCTACTTCTCCTACAGTTTTTGGTCTAATTTCAATATAACTTGGCCTACAAGTAGAATACAATAAGATACATGATTCTGTGCATTGATTTTTGATTTCGATGAACGGTGTTTCCGTTGTTACTAAAAATAGAAATTTCTGTGAAATTCTTTTAAATTGCTACTCCTCCTACACTTTTAGTCTGATTTCAATTTAACTTGGCAGACATGTAGACTAAACTAAGGTACATAATTCTGTGTATTGGATTTTGATGAACGGTGTTGCTGTTGTTAATAAAAATAGAAGAAATTTTTTGTGAAATTCTTTCAAAATGCTACGTCACCTACAGTTTTGGTCTAATTTCAATATATCTTGACACACAAGTAGACTACACTAAGGTTCATAATTCTTGATATTGGTTTTTGATTTCGATGAACGGTGTTACTATGGTTATTAAAAATAGAAACTTCTAGGAAATTCTTTTAAAATGCTATGTCTCCTACAGTTTTTGTCTGATTTCAATATAGTTTTGCAGACAAGTAAACTACAGTAAGATACACAATTCTGTATATCGGTTTTTGACTTTGATGAACATCATTGCATTGGTTATTAAAAATAATAATTTCTGTTAAATACTCTCAAAATGCTACTCCAAATACAGTTTGTGTCTGATTATAATACAAGGTGGCATACATGTACCCGGTAGACGACACTAAGAACATAAAGAGACTCAATCAAGAGTCATTATTCTACTTATTACTGTTGTACAGTTTCAATTCCCAACTGCTTTTCTCTTCCTTTGCTATAAAAACAAACCAGTAGAGCTTCAGTCTCGACAGAGACTTCTGGTTTGATCTCGGTTTATTAATGAGATATTTAAAAGTTTGTTTTGTTTTGTGATTATCTTTAAAAATGTTATATGAATGACTTTAATTTTAAGCTGCTTCCTGATTGTCCAGCTCTTATGAAAATAACACATAACAGTATGAATAACAATGCCAAGATGAGATTAATAGATACATTTTGAGTCAAAACGAAAACTAAACTCACATGCAGTGAGGGTTTGGGGTTGATTCCCTCGCAAGTTTTAACGATAACAATCACGTAAAGCAAATATTCAAAGTTAAAACAAAAATAATGAAACAGGATAACATTACATAATAACATATATCATGAAAATTTAATATAAATACAGTTGAACAAGGTTAAGACGTTTCTTGATATCAACACATAAGAAAATAGAATTTATATGGAAAGGGGGGTAGTCCCACATCCACTTGAAAAAGTCTCAGTCTAATGGACTGCTTGTTCTTGGCTGGCAAGAATGCCCGTCCGGCCGTGAATATGAAGCTGTCTTCACGAGACTTATGTTTTACCACATGAAGCCTTTTGTCACCAGCACTTTTGATTGTGATTGCTCCACATGGAATCTTTCATTCTGTGTCCAGTAATGGAATTTCAAATCTGAATTAACTCTTTTACAGAATTCTCTCACCAGTTTCTTCCAACCAGTACATTTAAGTCTTTATGTAAAGCAACAAATTCCACTATGGATTACAGTTCCCAACGCCTCTTCCCAGTCTTCTTTTTAGGTGGACTCTTAATTGGGGTCCTTTTCCTTAGAGATAAAGTCAATAAAGTACAACACATAAATGACCCAAAGATGAATTTAGTTGTAGACTCAATGAATAATAAATTAAACATAATACAGAATTTTTTATATGTGATAGAATACCTTACTGAAATTAATAAATCAAACGGACAGGCAGTTTA
>PRKT01000557.1:336763-350441 GCA_003671525.1 Saccostrea glomerata | reverse complement strand
TTTCAGGCAATGTAACCAAAGTAATCATGTAAACATTTTAATTTTGAGCTTGTTCACGCATTTGCATTTTTGCAAACTGGTTGAGCTCCACTTGCTCCAATTAGAACTTTTCCTAGCTAGCTTGTATATTCTGTCTCCATAGCCTCATCTTTTACTAAATGTTCATCAGATGGTTGGGCTAATGTCTGTCTTTGATACACAAGGACATATGCTGCTTTTGACTGAAATAAAGAAACAGAACTGTTACCATACACATTTATTTCATAATGTTAATGACAATATAAATAGATATTATTGTTTTCACATTCTTTTAAATATCTACAAACGATTCTTGTTTTAAAAAAAAAGTTACATATTTATAGTTTAATTAACAAATTATTAAGTACACATAAATGGCTATGGATACCAATAATTTGCATGTGCATGACTTCTCATGGAGCTTTCTCCAAAAATCTGTTATCCTTCTGTTTTGTGTAAAATATCACAGATTTCGACCTTCCTTAAAAATTCGATCGTTCTTGAGACTTGAAATGTTTGTTATCTAAAATAGCTTAGGTCATATTTGCAAAATCTATAAAAATATTCTAATGAAAAGCCTAGGCCTGAACAGTTTTAAAATTTAACAATTCCTTAGCACTATTATTCTCTAAAGTCTGTTTGTGATGTTTTATCTTTTATTTTAATGCAAAATCACATACAGCTCACAAGAAAAAGCAAGAACCTTTCAATTAAAACTGAAAGGCGGCTTTCAGTGACTTTTTAGTGGCCATTCAGCCACTGAAAGGCACATACATTTCCGTGACCTTTCATGATCAGTCACATTTCATGTACCTTTCAGTCAACATTCAGCAGACACATTTCTGTCAACTTTAAGTAACCTTTCCGTCGTCTCTCAGTGACTTTCCGTCACCTTTCTGTGACATTTTAGTCTCAATTCAGCAATTTTTTCCCTGGTTTATTAGTTTACAATCAGATATTTTTCGTTATCAAATCATAACTGTGTTTTTTTTCTTATCATGATAAAATTCAGATACCGGGTACCTTAAACTGGTAACCATGGTTAGAGATTCAATTGCCTTTAGAGTGGTAACGATAATTAATTAATTGTTAGACTGTGATTTGTAGAATTAATAAAATATGTTTTAATAATTATTATTATTTTATAATATGAATGATACTAATTTTAAAATGATTTTTTAATTTTCTATCTTAAGACTTAGAAAACAAAAATTCTGACAGTGAAAAAAATAATGATCCGATGGTCAAATCAAACTTGAATTAAACGTCATGTAAGTTTAACTAATTCTTTCTCTCTGTAAATCTCTAAATCAGTGATAAATTTTCAAAAAGCTATTAAATAAATAAGCAATCACTCATTCTGAAAAAAAAATCATGGATATCTCAAAATGCTGTTAAATACAATAAAGAAAGTGGCGGTATGGGAATTTGGTGTCATAAAGGGAATTTTATATAGCAGGAAAAATGTTCCTGGGAAATAATGGTGGTACTGCAAAAATGGCAATGAATCGAATAGCTATAATTCAAGAATTTACTGTACTTCAAAATCGCAGGATAGCAGTTGTGCCAACTAGGGCTTTTACACCTTGTGATAGATCTTTCAATTTTGTCTTCATAGCTTCTAACTTTGATCTAAGCTGTTATTCTGAAGAGTTGGTTGTAGGGCTTCTTTCATTTGCATAATTCATATGACAAGATTTTTCCTTGGTTTTTTTTTTTACCTCATGACCTTGACCTTTGAATTTTTCCTACTTTTGTTAAACTTTATCGTTGACAGTAAGCCATGTAAGTGAAGCAGTTTAAAACAAACACATTTTTATTTTTCAGATACTGCTTATGCAGAGAACAAAGATGATGGAGAGTGGTATTATTTTGATGATTCTAGTGTGTCTTCATCATCAGAGGATGATGTGGTTGTAAGTAATATCCAGCTTGCCTCTGCCTCCACATGCTATACACAACTCCATTATATTAGTATCCACCTATCAAATAGGGCTACTTCACAATTTTTCTAGTCATTCTCTTATTTCCATTAAATCTAAAGTATTTGAACATTAAAAGATGTAGTAAATGAAAATAATAACAACCAAATTAAAATATCTAAGTTTATTTTGACATACAAGGGATGATCAAAAAGTTTGCAAATTAATTGATTAACTTCTAGAAAAAGGTTTCAGTATTGAAATTTTTTTAAAGTAGTCCTCCCCAATTTAATGCCCATCTGCTACAGTTCTGCCCATGCGCAAATCACCTGATGTAGGCAGTCATGTAACATGCTTTGTAATGTAAATCTGTCACAGAAGCTAAAAGATGTTTACCACTCTGGCGACCATTTCCTGAACAGGTTGTAGCTAGACGTAAACATGAATGCAGCACTTAAGTGCATTTCACAAATATTTTTCATTTAGAATTTGCAAGTTAGGATTATAAAGTTGATCGTAAGTCCACGAGCAGTCACTCTGTGAAAATAGACCAGGATATCCCAAGATTTCCTGAGATTTTCTCAAGATATCTTGGTTAAAAATCCCAGGAAATCTCAGGATTATCCTGGTACCTGACCTCAGGAAATGTCAGGATGGTATTTGAACAAGGATTTCTCAGGATTTCACAGGACATCCTAGTAAAGAAAAATATCCTGAGATGTCTCAAGAATTCCTGGGGCCACAATTATCCTGTTTCATGGTAGCACAAAAATCCTGGGATGTCTTGAGATTTCCTAGGATTACAATCCTGTCATTATCCTGGCCTCAGGAATTTGACTTTGTAGTGTAAAAATCCTGGGATATCTTTACATCCTAGTAAAGAAAAATATCCTGAGATGTCTCGAGAATTCCTGGGGCCACAATTATCCTGACCTCAGGTGTTTCATGGTAGCACAAAAATCCTGGGATGTCTTTAGATTTCCTAGGATTACAATCCTGTCATTATCCTGGCCTCAGGAATTTGACTTTGTAGTGTAAAAATCCTGGGATATCTTTGAGATATTCCTGAGATCAATAATCCCCTTTATATTGTCCCATTATTGTCATAATGACCTCTAGGATTTTGTCACTTCTTTCAAAAACAGGACAGTTCAAGTTCTCAAAATGCATTTAAATATGGACAATGTCCCTCTGTACACTAAAAACAGGGACCTACTTTTAAGTTGACATTTTCCAAAGACCCAAGATGCATCAACTGACAAAGTTTGATGATTCTAAACCAATAAGTACCTGAGATAATTAAACATAGGTAATTGTGACCTACTTTTTTGTTTCACATTCTTCGAGAACCCAAGATGCATAAACTGACAAAGTTTAACTATTCTAGGCCAGTAAGTACTGGGGATACTTAAATATAGCCATAATATTCAAAACAAGGTCACAGTGACCTACTTTTTTTGTTGACATTTTCCAAAACCCAAGTTGCATCAACTGACAAAGTTTGATTCTAAGCCAGTAAGTACCTAAGATAATTAAATATACTGTATACAGGGTTAATTTCGCCCCTTGTTATTTTCGCCCTATTGAATTTGTTAACAATTTTGCCCCGTTTTAAATTCACCCAGTCATAGTTCTGTTTAAGAAATTAAGTTATTTAAATTTGCCCCGTTTTCAATTCGCCCAATCAAGGAGAGGGCGAAAGGGGCGAAAATGAAACGGGGCGAAAATTTCCCTGTATACAGTAGTCATAAAATGTCAAAAGTAGGTCATCATGACCTACTCTTTGGTCAACATTTTCGGAAGACCAAAAATTCATCAATTAACTGACAAAGTTTGATGGTCATAGGTCTGAGAGGATTCAAATTATGCTTTTTAAAGACCAAAGTTTGCAACTGGTCTGTTTTCCTCAGTAAGTTTGGTGTGCGGCAGAGCTAAATCGAAGCAGCTGAGAAGACACTGGCTTGTGTATAGCTACCTATACACAGGGTGTTACCTGAGTGTGTTACCTGTATGTATTTTACTACTGCATTGTAAAACGAAGCCTTTTTTTTCATGTGTAGGTCAATTAAAATGGACGAAATAGAGAAATCAAATTTTTATAAACAGGCACAATCCTTCTCAAATTCTTTCTTTTAAAATTAGGGGCCTAATATTTCTAATAATTCAACAATTTCAATTTAATGTGTGTTTGTTAATCAAGTGTTTTAACGAAAATAGCACCAAAATCAGTCATTGTGATCTTGCAACTAAAAGGGAAGTAATTCAAACTACACATGGTTTATGCAAACAAAAGCAGATAGTGGGTCATAAATAAGTCTCTCGGTAAATTTCAATTATTAAACTTAGAAACGATGTTTTGAGGATAACCTGTAAAGAAATATAATAGACAAAATAGATTTTTTTTTTTCATAAATCCTACATATATTTTTTACGCATGGTCGGAAAAAATCAGTGGCATTCAGGGCTTCGGACCAGGGATGATTCTCCAACTATAGGTGGAACAAGAATGGAAACACCTACATCATTGTATAAGTTCTATCCCGTTACATCTCGTTATTGGAGATGAGGGTCTGATTTTTAGGGTAGACTTCGGGAAAAATATAGGGAATTCGGGGATTATAGAACACTGTGACAAGTTTGAGGATACATTGAAGTTTTATGGAAAATTGTTCCCATCCCAAGGAAAATTCTTATATAAGAAAAATAATACAAAATTTTCACTCACCCATTACTATTGTTACTTTCTTCTTGCATTTTCATACTTTTCGATAGACGTCACTGACCAAAATGACCACGTGATACTAGTACCATTGGGGCATAATGTATTTCTGACGTCATACTTTCCTTAACATCATTCAGTTTCTTTCAATGCTTAATTTTGTCTTACATTACGAAAACTCGTACTATAGTCTCTCACAAAATGCTATATTACGAGTTTTCGTAATTTAACTATATTACGAAAAATAGTAATATAAGAATAATATTACGATATTCTGTAATATTACGATGTCTGGTAATATTACAATTTTTAGTAACATTACGATTTTTCGTATTGGACTGGACTGTTTATATTAACACTTCACCAATACAGGATCTTCCCAAGATTTTTCAGGACTTTTACAAGAGACCAAGTCCTGACACAAGGAAATCTCTGGACTTTTGATATTTTTCTGAACTAAAACAAACTGAACCAAATAAGTCCTGGTATATCTTGAGATCAGGACTGTTCAATTCAAAGTCCTGGAATATCCTGAAGTCAAGACTCAATATCTGTATGTGGTCCCTTCATTACAATTGCCTATGTGTTAAGTATAAATTCTTTCTTATGATAGCATCACAAATGATTGGGGGTCAGGCAGGAGTTTCTTTAATTTATTGACCTTCTAATCTTCATCCCATCAATTTGCAAATGCTTTCCTCGACCCAAACAACTTGCTGTGTCCCTCCACAGCTAGTTGCTTAAACTAAGGCAGTATCCAATGAGGAGAGCCAGTCAGGATTTGTGCGCCTTCTCAGACCAGTTCAAAATTTCAATGCAAACCGAAATGTTTGTGAGGAACATGAAAGTATTTATACAGTAAAGAAGTGAAATATGCTTTGGGAAAAACAATATTTCATCACCATATTGAACTTGATGTCAACATTTAAAACTTAATTGTGTCTATATAGGATGTTAATTATAAATTTAGTACTTAATTTAGATATAAATACAGTATGTTATCAGTAAATACAATACATGTGTAAAATATATGTACATGAATTACATCATGATATCATGTAATTTTTGTTTTAGTTTTTAATATATGATCAAACATTTTCCTAAAAATTATTGCAAATTCTCTGTAGTTTCTTTTTAGAACTATATATATAAACATGGTCAAATGTATATCATTCTAGTACACAGCTCAGTGTAGCTAGTTAAGAAATAAACAATGTTATTCAGTGAACATGGCGTTATGAATAGCAATTGCTCTGCTGGCATATTCCATGATGCGCGCTAGCGCATCATGGAAAATATGCCAGCAGAGCTATTGTTATTCATAATGCCATGTTCACTGAATAATCGTTGTTTATTACTTATATTTGCATTCTTTGATTTTTTTTCAAGAATATCAGAGGAAATCCTGACTTACATAAGGACGCAGCTTTTTGTCTTCAGTAAAGAAAAACATACGGCTAAACCTGATTAATGCTCCTTTTCTCTAATAAATCACAAACATATTTATAAAGTATTTCCCTCTAAAACACAGTCATCTCGATACAAGCAGCGCCGTCATCACATTTTTGTTTTGATGCAGTTGTGACATCATCGATCGACGTTATTAAAATCCTCTGACGAAAATCAATAATTTAACACTATGATGAAAAATGAGAATGCTTTTAAAATGATTATTACTCCAGAATGCTTTTCTATAATTTTTTTTAGTTTTTCTATTTATTTTTAATAAGCTGAAATCATTCTTGAAATAGATATAGGCCTACTAGTTAGAGAATTTTTCTCTTTCTGAATGTTATTACCCAAATGTGAAGAGTTATCGTTCTTTGTTCAAGTATGCATGATACAAAATTTAAAAATATGGCAGTTCTCTACAATTTTTTAAAAGTTTTATTATACAATTAAATACATTGACCAAAATTGAATTTTTAAAGAATTTTAAATATTCTGAATTTCCTTTTTTTCAAAGAATGTTATTAAAAACTTATTTTTATTCCTCATATGAAACATTTCATATATATACTTCTCAACATGTTATATAATTGTAGTGGGGAGTGTTCTAGCACTCATAATAGAAGCAGTTGTGTCTATAATCCTGTGAACGCAGTAGATGACCACATGTTCATAGTGGGAGAGAACAGTGCATTATGATGCAAATATTATTTTATATATTACCTTTATTTCTTTCAGTGTAATTTGCTAATTTAATATTGATGCATATGATTTTTTTTTATTGATTGCATGGTCTTTTATGACCAACTGAACTATGAAAAATATATCTTTTTTTTTTATCTTGACCATTAATATAAGTTTACATTATTGTGATTAATTGTTTTAGAATAATAAAGTATCTTAATTTTCTTTACAGGCCTAATAACAGAATGCATCCCTGGAGTCAGTGTTTCCACCATTCCTTGCATCGATCATGAAAGACTTTTTAAGTTCCAAAGAAAAAAAAATTGATTAAAGAATAATTTGCATAAATAATAATTATTTTGTCTTTTTAGTGTACAGAGGGACATTGTCCATATTTAAATGCATTTTGAGAACTTGAACTGTCCTGTTTTTGAAAGAAGTGACAAAATCCTAGAGGTCATTATGACAATAATGGGACAATATAAAGGGGATTATTGATCTCAGGAATATCTCAAAGATATCCCAGGATTTTTACACTACAAAGTCAAATTCCTGAGGCCAGGATAATGACAGGATTGTAATCCTAGGAAATCTCAAGACATCCCAGGATTTTTGTGCTACCATGAAACAGGATAATTGTGGCCCCAGGAATTCTTGAGACATCTCAGGATATTTTTCTTTACTAGGATGTCCTGTGAAATCCTGAGAAATCCTTGTTCAAATACCATCCTGACATTTCCTGAGGTCAGGTACCAGGATAATCCTGAGATTTCCTGGGATTTTTAACCAAGATATCTTGAGAAAATCTCAGGAAATCTTGGGATATCCTGGTCTATTTTCACAGAGTGACTGCTCGTGGACTTACGATCAACTTTATAATCCTAACTTGCCTAAATGAAAAATATTTGTGAAATGCACTTAAGTGCTGCATTCATGTTTACGTCTAGCTACAACCTGTTCACGAAATGGTCGCCAGAGTGGTAAACATCTTTTAGCTTCTGTGACAGATTTACATTACAAAGCATGTTACATGACCGCCTACATCAGGTGATTTGCGCATGGGCAGAACTGTAGCAGATGGGCATTAAATTGGGGAGGACTACTTTAAAAAAATTTCAATACTGAAACCTTTTTCTAGAAGTTAATCAATTAAATTGCAAACTTTTTGATCATCCCTTGTATGTCAAAATAAACTTAGATATTTTAATTTGGTTGTTATTATTTTCATTTACTACATCTTTTAATGTTCAAATACTTTAGATTTAATGGAAATAAGAGAATGACTAGAAAAATTGTGGAGTAGCCCTATTTGATAGGTGGATACTAATATAATGGAGTTGTGTATAGCATGTGGAGGCAGAGGCAAGCTGGATATTACTTACAACCACATCATCCTCTGATGATGAAGACACACTAGAATCATCAAAATAATACCACTCTCCATCATCTTTGTTCTCTGCATAAGCAGTATCTGAAAAATAAAAATGTGTTTGTTTTAAACTGCTTCACTTACATGGCTTACTGTCAACGATAAAGTTTAACAAAAGTAGGAAAAATTCAAAGGTCAAGGTCATGAGGTAAAAAAAAAACCAAGGAAAAATCTTGTCATATGAATTATGCAAATGAAATAAGCCCTACAACCAACTCTTCAGAATAACAGCTTAGATCAAAGTTAGAAGCTATGAAGACAAAATTGAAAGATCTATCACAAGGTGTAAAAGCCCTAGTTGGCACAACTGCTATCCTGCGATTTTGAAGTACAGTAAATTCTTGAATTATAGCTATTCGATTCATTGCCATTTTTGCAGTACCACCATTATTTCCCAGGAACATTTTTCCTGCTATATAAAATTCCCTTTATGACACCAAATTCCCATACCGCCACCCTGTTTTCACAATAAACATCCATTTTTAAACACCCAATTTTATGTTAACGCCCCCAAAATCTACCTAATTCAAGATCAATAATTTACCGCCTGTCAATCATTAAAAAAACAATAGCTTCTGATTTGATTGACAGGTCAGCTACCCGTGCTACCTGATAGTCTGAGTTTGTGTCCTTTGAAAACGATTGCCTGGTCACGCGTCAAACACTTTCATGTAACCGCCTTGTATATACACGGGTGTTAAAAAAAGAATCTTGGTAAATTTTTATTTTAAAAACAGAGTAGATAATTAAAACATGACTTCATAAAATATTTGCTTTTAATCTCAACGGCTATATTGTATTTTAGGCGATATGTCGTCCAAGACAGCTGCTCTGTAGAATTTAGACCAGTCCGTGCACAGAAACGCTAATTGCCGATTAAAATTGAAATATGATAAATAAGAAAAGATATTTAGCACAAACGGCACGGATAAAAAATTCTTTTATCCAATGTTTTATCTACGTATATTTGAAGACAATCTATACCATGTTCCGTTGTAAAGTAACAGCTAGGAGTTTCGAGATCGTAACTTTTAGTTCGAATTTCCTAACATCTGTCAATACCCAATATTCGAAATTAAAAAGTGAATATATACAGCCAAAGATCAATTCTTAAAAGTATAAAAGAAATCTTGCAAGCAATAAAAAAAATTTAAACACACGAACATGTACCCGGAAATGGTAAATATTTTCGACACTATTGTTGATCAGAACGTACGCTATATTCCTATCGTGGTACGGTACATTGTATAATATGTTCACACGACGGATAGGCCTACCTTTGAATAGAATATTTCATTTTATTTTTTTTAATTTTTGATATTTTCACAAGCTTAATTAAAAAAAGATATGTTTAATTTGTAGTTTTACTCTGTGTTCTTTTCTTTAATTTGTCATTTTTTTTAAATATAAAAACGATATTTCTGTATATAATTTTTTTCTTCATTATATATCGCTGGAAGTATTTATAAAAAAAAAAATATATTGAAATATTTCAATTATTTCAAGTAGTTTCACTCAAATTTTTACACGAAACACAGAATAATGACCCTGATCACCAGACACAGACTTCCTGTGTAATGCTACGTGTATATAGATTTTTGACATCTTGGGTATTGGGGGTCTCCAGGTAAATAACACCACTGTTACTAAGACCACTCCCCCTCCTCAGGTAACCGTACGGTAAAAAAATTGGGTCTTTAAGTCAATTATCTCGATATACTGCCACAGGTGCATGTGGTCAGTGAAGCGCGGCTAATTGGTTGACACTATCCCTGTTGTTAAACAGTCCCTGAAAAGTTCTACTTTCCCACCTGAACAGTTAACAAACGCTGAACGAATGGTAAATGAATGCTGAACGAATGCAGAGCGAACTGTGAGTGAACGATGTGCGAATGCTGAATGCAACTTGGTGAACGATGTGTGAACGGTGAGTGAACGCAGAAAGCAAACAGAGGGCAAACGCGATCTCAAAGTGAATGACGAACGAATGGTGAATGCAAGATGAATGATATATTAACGGAAGACCTTATAGTGATTCTACTGTTTCTTATTATTATTATTCTTTTTATTATTTTTTTGACGTTCTAATTTTGTGCACGCGATTTCTCAAAGACTACTAGATGGAATGACGTGAAATTTTCAGAACAGTTATGTCGTAACATGAATTTTATATATCCGAGAGATTTTTTGGAAATTCGCTTCCGGTGCCAAGTTAAGGACAATTTCCTGAAATTAAAATGACATTTTGTCCGCGATTAAACTCAAAAACGGTAAAAGATATCAACATGAAACTTTCAAGGATTATAGATCGTGATATGTACCACCCAGGACGCGACTCTTCGTTCGTCGTCGGTACTTCCTGTCGTTAGGAGAAGCGAATTGAAAAAATCGCATTTTCTAACTTTTTTGTTTTTCAATATTTTTGATTAATTTTTGGAATGATAATAGAGACTCTTTGATTGATGCTTACTATATAAGTTGTTTGGATATTGATTTGTCTGAACTCTAGATATTAACATTTGAAAATCTGAAGCGGACCAAGATGGCGGCTCTCTCTGTCAACTCTGCCATTTCGCGAGTAGGGGTTTATGGAGGCAGCTGAGCGTTTGATTAAACGATTCTGACATAAGGATACATGAAATGTAAAAAACTACTTCGACTCTCACGTAGTAGTGAAATGGTTGGAGGATTTACCTCCCTTTACTTGTTTATATTATATAAGATAATCAACGTAAATATTGTAATTAATTGGTGAATTGACAAAAGAATTATACAAGTAATATTGATAAATGATGTTCTGTTAGAAAATAATAATATTGTTGCAGAAAAGAAAGGCATTCTGTAGTATTTTATCAATATGATATCTGATAACTTATGATCATTGATTAAGTTGAGGTACAAGGGGGCAGTACAGCCAATTGGCTTGTGTCTTCACTTTGGTACAGAAACCAATTAGTGAATCGATCAAATCGAATTGTGCAAAGTTGCCGTAGTCAGTGACTAGTTAAAATATAGCTGTGTGACGTTAGCTATAGGTTTGTCATTAGGACAGAGAAGCTCTCACAAAGTTAAATACTGTGTAAGTATATTATAGCTACTTGGCTAGAGTTATATAGGCAACTTGGTAAGCAGTAAGACACCAGGCAGGTGTTAAAGGCTAAATCAAGAGGCGCCAGGCAGGTGGCTGTTGACTTATATAGTCTGTTGTATGGTGAGGCAATTGTCATATGGCACCAGGCAGGTGCCGGTATTAACTGAAGATATTTAAGTGTTCAAAGCACTTAGGTCATTTGATTTAAAGACACCAGGCAGGTGTCATATTATTATCTGTAAATATTGCATTCAATCATATCCCCAGTAAAACTCGGCAATCCGAGCACGGACCTATTGACCGCTCAGGTCCGACACGTTACAGTAGTAAGTTGCAATTGAGTGTCAATCATAAAACTCAATTTCCGTTTCACTGCTTTAGTGTAACTGGGCTAGATACAATATGTAATGTGTATAATGTGTTACATATACTTTCTTAACGTGGAAATAAAATCAAGGCGCTAAGAATGTTTTATTTTTAAAATTTAATTGAAGCTATGATACCTTTTAAATAGGTCAGTCCAAATAAAAGGCGCGAATATTTACTCGTGGCGTTTGGCGCGAAATTATGAATGCTTTTTATAATTCTTAGACAGGTGAACTGTTGCAAAAGTATACACAAGTATGTTAAGAGCAGTACTCCGAATAGCTTAATGGTTAGCGCGTTGAGGAAAAAAAGTAAAAAAAAAAAGCGCATTCACGTTGGCGCCATGGGTTCAATCCTCCTTGTGACCAAAATTTTGAATCTCTTTTCAGCTCGATTTTACGTGGGTTTCTTTTCCTAAAATGGACGGAAGACCTCTCGTTGCTCGCAACGAGATCGTATCTAGTTATTATTATTATTATTATTATTATTTTTCCGCCCATCTAATTTTGTGCACGCGATTTCTCAAAGACTACTGGATGGATTTTCATGAAATTTAGGGAAACAATGTGTTATTATCTGAAGTTATTTTATCCGAGAGATTTTTTGAAGATACGCTTTCGGTGCCAAGTTACGGGACATTTCCTGATTTTAAAATGACATTTTGTCCACGGATTATCTCAAGAACGGTAAAAGATATCAAAATGAAACTTTCAGGGATGATAGATCGTCGTAATTACTATCCAGGACGCACCTTTTTGTTCGTCGTCAATACTTCCTGTTGTTACCAGATGCGAATTTCAAAAGTCGATTTTTCTAATTTTTTTGTTTTTCAATATTTTTGAGGTATTTTAAGCTTGGGTAATAGAGACCTTTCCAATGATGCTTACTATATAATCTGTTTGAATATTGACAAATCCAAAGTGTAGATATTAATGTTCAAAAATCTGAAGCGGGTCCAAAATGGCGGCTGTCTCCGTAGACTCTGCCATTTCGCGAGAACGGGTTTATGGAGGCAGCTGAGCGTTTGATTAAACGATTCTGACATAAGGATACATGAAATGTAAAAAACTACTTCGACTCTCACGTAGTAGTGAAATGGTTGGAGGAGTTATCTCCTGTTACCTGTTTATATTATAATAGATAATCAATGTAAATATTGTAATTAATTGGTCAATTGACAAAAGAATTATACAAGTATTATTGATAAATGATGTTCTGTTAGAAAATAATAATAGTGTTGCCAAAAGAAAGGCAGTCTGATGTATTTTATCAATATGATATCTGATAACTTATGATCATTGATTAAGTTGAGGTACAAGGGGGCTTGTGTCTTCCCTTTGGTACAGAAACCAATTAGTGTATCGATCAAATCGAATTGTGCAAAGTTGCCGTAGTCAGTGACTAGTTAAAATATAGCTGTGTGACGTTAGCTATAGGTTTGTCATTAGTACTGGGAAGTTCTTACAAAGTTAAATACTGTGTAAGTATATTGTAGCTACTTGGCTAGAGTTATATAGGCAACTTGGTAAGCCGTAAGCAGTAAGACACCAGGCTAAATCAAGAGGCACCAGGCAGGTGCTTGTTGACTTATATAGTCAGTTGTATAGTGAGGCAATTGTCATATGGCACCAGGCAGGTGTCGGTATTAACTGAAGATATATAACTGTACAAAGTACTTAGGTCATTTGATTTGAAGACATCAGACAGGTGTCATATTATTATCTGTATATATTGCATTCAATCATATCCCAAGTAAAACTCGGTAATCCGAGCACAGACCTACTGACCGCTCAGGTCCGACACGTTACAGTAGTACGTTGCAATTGAATGTCAATCTTAAAACTTAATTTCCGTTTCACTGCTTTAGTGTAACTGGGCTAGATACGATATGTAATGTGTATAATGTGTTACATATACTTTCTTAACGTCGAAATAAAATAAAGGCGCTAAGAATGTTTTATTTTTAAAATTTAATTGAAGCTATCATACCTATTTAATAG